>CAUYRH010018857.1:0-19757 GCA_963574655.1 Perodicticus potto
TCTTTTCCATACTCTTATATTTAACCTTTTTCTGTCTTGGTATCTGAAGGACATTTATATATATACACACACACACGCACACACACACATATATATATACACACACATACATATATATATATACACACACACACACACACACACACGTGTATACATATGTCATTATGTATATATATATATATATACGTGTGTGTATATATTTATATATATACATATCTATATATATGTGTGTGTGTGTGTGTGTGTATATATATATATAGATATATATATAACCAGATATTTGCCTGTGGATGCCTTTAGGATTTTATCAAGATCTCCCATCTTCTGTGAGTCTGTATATATATATCACTGTATATATATATATATATATATATATATATATATATAAATATATATGCACACATGTATTTATGTCACTGTATATATATATATATATATATATATATACACACACAGACTCTGTCTCAAAACAAAAACAAAAACATTTGTACATATATCATATATATACAATATATACAAATGTTTTTGTTTTTGCTTTGAGACAGTCTCACTATGTCGCCCTTGGTAGAGTGTTGTGGCATCACAGCTCACAGCAACCTCAAACTCTTGGGCTTAAGTGATTATCTTGCCTCATCCTCCCAAGTAGCTGGGACTACAGGCACCCGGCACATCGCCCAGGTATTTTTTGTTGCAGTTATCATTGTTGTTTAGCTAACCCAGGGCAGGTTTGAAGCTGTCAACCTCGGTGCATGTGGATGGTGTAGCCACTGTGCTACGGCGCTGAGCCATCATGTGTGTGTGTGTGTGTGTGTGTGTGTGTGTGTGTGTGTGTGTGTGTGTGTGATGAAGAAAACAGGCAAGGCTCCTCAACTGCAATGTGGAAAAATCAGAACACTATTCATTAACAAATACTTTTTAATTTGTAACACATGTCAAGCACTTTTTTAGGAGTTGAGAAATACATCAAGTTCCTTTGGATATACCACTTAATTCAGGGGAAAAAAGCAAAAATAAGACAAAATCCATACCCTCATTGAGTCTACCTTTCGGTAGGGGGTAAGGAAGAGCATGGGGGACAGGGTATAAAGAGTTCACCTAATGCATAAACAAGCTCTACAGTGTACTTGAAGATAAAAGAAAAGAAAGAAATACTAGGACTTGTTTAGAGAGCCCAGGGATGGCAGCTAGCAGGGGCAATTTGCAAGTAATCAAAGGAGATTCCCTGAGAATGGTACATTTCAGCAGTTTTGGAGAAGGGAAGGTAATTCAGACCCAGGGGACCAACCAGCCAGTGCAAAAGACTGGTTTGGAAACCAGTTCATGTCCTCAGAAAAAAAGCTGCCAGGGTGGCTAGAGCGGTGTGAGTGAAGATGTGAGAGCCAGGAAGCGGGATCTTCAAAACTCTCAGAAGAACGCTTTTCATTTCTAGAATTCTAGATCCAGTTGATAGTTAAAAGAGGAGGAAATTCAGACATTTTAGACTTGTAATTCATAAAAACTTTTATCTTTTATTCAGTCTTTTTAGGGAAGCTACAAAAATGAGGGCGTTAACAGCTCCAGGATGGTTTTCTTAAAAACAAAACAAAGGTAAAAAGAGAAACCTTTCACTAATAAGATTTCTGACTCATGAATGAGCATATGCGAAGGAATTTAATAACTCTGTCAGAAACTGCAGTTTAGACCACAGATATATACATATACTTACAGCAAATAGAATTTTAAAAAAAACCATTATTAATGCTAGGCAACAATGTATAAAAAAAGAAAGGTAAACCCAGTGCACCACAGAGCTCAGCGAGAGTAATATTCATATCGTTTTAATAATGTTAACATTAAATATTTATTTTAAATATAACTATATGTTGGAGGATGTTGGGAGAAATGTGCAAAGGTTGTATGAGAGAGCTCAATCTTTGTCTTCCATTCGAGGAAAGGAACAGATAATGTCTACAATTTTAAAATCAAGTTATAGCTGTTTAAATACATTATTTAAAAATCTGGAGGCAAATGCTGGCAGTAACAGCTAAGACGGATCGGCCATGTCTCTGGGGGTGAAGGAGGCATACAGGAATTAAAACTTTTTGTTATGGATTTTCAGTGTTATTTGACTCTTTAACTGGTCTGACTTATATACAATTAAATTGGGTGAAAATACATATAATCTCCCTTAAATTACATCATAAAACTTGCTGAAACAAGAGGTAGCTGATGATTAAACTCAGAACACATCAATCTTACACAGTATTTGATTTAAAAGCCAATTATAAAGATGAAGATGAGAGTAAGGGTGCAGAATAAATACAAATAACAGGATGCTTAGTGGAAATCATTCATGATGGCAAATTACAATTTATTAACTGGTCCCCTGAGTCAAAGAAAAGGGATATGATATTAGGAATTTGACAATACATGGAATATTTTATTTTTTAATATGTAATAAACACCATGGTCACCCAGGAATCTATGATATTTTTGCCCTGAAAAGAAATGTAGAAAAAGATAAAAATGCGTTAAACAAATAAACGATAGTTTCATAAACTTTGCTCTGAGAATTCCAGGGACTTTTTAATATTGCATTCATTTAGAAGTTATGGAAAAATGTGTGCCCACAGACCAAGAAGACCACTTGCTAAAAATTAAAACTAAAAAACATGAATAACTGTAATTAAGAAACATTACCTTAGATATTAAGTGTAGATTTTTTAATAATAAATATGTCATTTAAAAAGTTTTCCTTGCAATAAGTTGAATGCCTTATTAAAAAATATGAGAAAATAACCTACCCAAAATTAAAATCCAAAAGAGAATGATCTTTCTGAAGCCTACTAACAATTGGGTAACAAGGAAAAACTAGTGAACTAGTGGCAAATTTTGAGAGAGGGTCCTTTGATCAATTGTTTAAGGATTGCACTTTGTAAAATTCACCTGGTAATGTTACACAATTACATGACAATCTTAAAGTCACATTCAGATAATAAAAGGCAATATTATTTTTGAATGATTATATTCAATACAATTGAAGAGACTGAATGCCATGAAAAAAGAAATGCATATGTAAAATAGTAAGTAAATGTTGATACCACATCTATAAAATTGTATATTTACAAATAAAAAGATTGCAGCCTACGGTAAATGTTAGCAGACACTATTTTTAACTAACAAGTTTACTAACTTCTGCCTCTATGCATTTTTCCAGATTTTAGCATGCATATACCCTATTTTATAATTAGGAAAAAGAATATATGATAATCTTGAAAAAGCAAGGAATGGATTAGAAACAGGAAAGGGCTATTGAGAACCAACTGGAATAGAATTAGTCCCTGTATGTAAGAGGATTTTCAGGTGAAACCTCAAATTTTCCTATGGCACAACCTTTCTTCCTCATCAAATACATAGAGATCTTCATTTTGAGGAAAAAACTCCATGAAATAGGCAGAAAATTGGCATGAAATAGTTCATTCTGGAAAAAATACTCCAAGTTCTACTTCAAAGATGATCAACTATAAGCTCCCAAAGATCCAGACCTTACTGAGTGAAACTGCTCCATCTAAACAGCACATCTCAGGTACCGAGACAATCAACAAGATTAGGAAACACTGGACATCATAAAAAATGGCATCAAAAACAAAAACAAAAGAGTAATATATATATATATATATATATATATATATATATTTTTTTTTTTTTTTTTTTGCAGTTTTTGGCCAGGGCTGGGTTTGAACCTACCACCTCCGCTATTTTGGGCCGGCACCTTACTCCTTTGAGCCACAGGTGCCGCCCTGAGAAATAATTATTCAATGCTGGTTATCAAAAGAAGAGTGCCCCTCAGGCATCTATCAAAGGCCCACCCCTAAGAACGAATGGTTCAGACAAGGGGAAGTCGATGCCCAAGGCAGAGCAACTGCTTAGAACAGATTTTAAAACATGAATGCTTCTGCCAGGAAAAATTAAAGAAAAAACAGGGAATTATACATTTATTTACAGTGATGCAAATGCCAAAAATAGTAAGAGTATGTCAAACTCCCAACCCTTTGAAATAACTCTCTAAAGTGTGGGTTAGGTACATTTCAGACAAAAGGGAATTTCAAGTCTTAAACATGCAAGATTTAATGGTTTATAAATTGACACAAACCAAAAGTAAAAAATAACTTCAAGAATAGTGGCAGAGTCCAAATAGCTTTATTTCCAACCCTCCATTAGCCTGGCACTTGTATATAATAAATACTCAAAAATGAGCATTCAATTATCTAAAAGGATTTTGGGGAAAACATTTCTAATTTGATGCCATTGACACCACGAAGGCAAATCATTTCTTTCCCTGTCACATTTTATAGTAAAAAACAGAACAGTGTCCTGAAGAATTATGCCTCTCAAAATATTACATTCTGGATAGGCCAAAAATAGAATGTGAATATAACTTTTAATATATGGAAGAATCGCCCTGCTTTGATATTTCCATAGAGTGTATCTCACACAGCAATTTATTTTGAATTTCTCTTCCCTCCACACAAGCTCAGTCACACATAAAAGCTATCATGCCATCCTTCAATTTTAGTGTTCCTTTAAAAAAAAAAAAGTCGCCTTCTTTGTGACCTCTTATAGCAGTATTGGTTGAAAACCAAACGTGAATTTGTATGAGATGACAAAACATAAAAGCGTTGATGGTAATGATTAAAACAGGCTACTCTGTCTTTATGCAGAACAACAGGAAAAAACCTATAAAAGGAAACAATAATTGCTAAGGTGGAAGAAATCCCTAGATGCACGTGCTTTTCACTCCTATGCTGTGTCAAATATCATGTAACTTTATGCTTATTATATATTAATTATTCTCTATTTCCTTTCACTAACAAGGCTATTGATGTATCAATCCTATTTGAGAAACAGACGATTTCACATATAAAAATGTCCAACACTGCATTTCACCTCCACTCTGGGTTCATAATAAGTATCAAAAATTTATCACCAATCTACAAATAGAAGACCTGCGGAAAGATGCCTGATCTCAGTGCTTCTCGAATTTTTTTTAAGTTCCCTAAAGGCACAGAAGAATAAATAGATATACCCTGGGGTCTTGTGGCATAGCTCCAATTTAACAGCCACAGCTGAAATGTCTTTGAAAAGTCAGGTTGGATATTTTAAAAATTCAAATGAATTTTTCTCTACTGCACGATATATTTTCCATAATATTAAAATATTGTTTAAAATTGCCTCTCCGTAAAATCGACGGTACAACAAAACCCGCCGTCCTCACGAGGTGGCTTTATATGCTCCATGGCGTGTCACTCTGTCTTTCCTGGTCATGACTTCCTGCAGTGTGAATTCGTTGAATTTTTTCTACAAAAGTGGTAGTGAAATTCATGATAATATTTGGGGTCATATTAATTCATGTGTTTTGATCAACTGTCCTTATTTTTCCTTTTTGCTCACGGAACGTGTTTTACTGAATTTTGGGGGCATACTGTGGTCTATTTAGATATACTAATCAGCCATCCTACCTAAATCCCGTCTTCGAGGTATGGAAGCATTTAAAATGCTTTTGTGATGATTAATACGTAGCTCAATTTAATGTTAAAACTTGTAATGATTCAGTCTTTGCATGGGTAGCTGTATTTTCATTCCTTAAATTAGACAAAACTGGCAAGGAGAGATAAATATAATAGATTCATAGATGATGGATTTATTTTTTTTAATAAAAACCAAGTTAGAGGGTGGCACCTGTGGCTCAGGGGATAGGGCCCTGGCCCCATATACTGAGGGAGGTGGGTTCAAACCCAGCCCCAGCCAAAATTGTATCCAAATGCCCATAAACAGAACAGTAACATATGATGGAATTATTTTCCATTAAATTGTATTCTATTTGAGAAAATATTCTCAGTGTGAACACTTCCACATATTTTGACCTTTCATTTCTGAGTTTTGATGAAGGAATGTACAGGTGAACATTGTCATCTCTCTGGAACTTACTTGCAGTAGCCATATAAGCTAGAGTTTAGGGACACAGGTTCCGGGGCCTTTATATATGTGCCCAAATCCTGACTCTGCCTCTGGATCTATGAGGCCTCAGTAAGCTTACTAAACCCCTATCTCTGGGTATTTCTCTATAAAATGGAGATATCAGTAGTTCCTATTTCATAGCATTACTGAGAAAATTAATGAATTATCTGAAGAGTTCAGAACATTTCCTGGTATGTAATAAACACTATCTATATAAGCAACTGCTTTATCTCTCAGATCTTACATACAATAATACAAACCTGAGATTTATCACTACACTTAATAGAACAATCTCCATGATTGTTAGATCAAACTTTTTCTAAAGACAAGAGATCTTATTACCATGGATTAGAAAAGATCTGGGAATCTTGTCCATAATAATTTTATTATGGAGCCTTTCCTTATGAAAAGTGATTCTTGATACTTTCCTAAATCATACCTGTGCCTTACAGGTTTATCTAGGTCATAAATCATAATCTTCTTCTGACACATTGAAGAAGCCCGTTACTATTGCTGAAATTTAAATACATGTGAAGAGTTCTTAGAATAAAGAAAATTAAGTCACAATATCCACAGGTTCATTTTATGCAATCTAGGGTATGACTACAGAGTACTTCTCTGCCTTATACCAAAAAACCATTTAAAAGCTCCTAAAAAAATTCCCCCTTTATGATTTTGTAACTCAAATGTACTCTATCTGGCTCTATCCTTAGTATAACAGAGCTTTGAAATAGAGTAGATTTATTCCATATGACAGATCAGCACAGAATAAAAATTAAATCAACGAATCAGTAATGTAAAAATCCCAATACCCCCATAAAACAACTGTTACATGTTTCAGAAATGCTAAATGAAATCAAATATGATGACTGTTACCAGTCTTCTGCTGATGCAGATATTTCTTTAAGAGCTATAAAATAAAACAGAATCTCCTTTCACCAAGACACAAAGAATATCCAGAGCTTGCAATTTCTTCCTGACAGAATATAGCGTAAAAAACAAACTCTAATTTAAATATTCATGCCTTCACTTTATTTAATGGGGTGCTACTGTGACTATAGATATTATATTTTAATGCTCCGTGATGGTTCTTTCTGTTTTATAACAGCTAAAGTGGTAGCCCTCTTCAAGAATAATATTAAGCCATCATTATGAAGTTTATATTTTCTTCCTTTGAAAGATGTGCTCTGTTACTAATACTGACACTCAAAATAAACATCTTCTTCCATATACCTGCTACATTTTTTTTCCATTGGTAAATAATCCATGGATCAAGGAGAGAAACTCACGTCTACCTTTAAACAATCTTGACCTAACATCTCTGTGGAACTAAAGCAAAAGAGAAGAGAGATGAAATTTAGCACAATAATCTGAAGAATAATTTTTGGTCCCTGAACTTTTTGAAGATCAAGAAATATCAGCTGGGATCAGTATTTACAGGACCCTGCAATAAAGTATTCCCACAATAATGCCAACGTAATTTATAGGTTTGTCACATTGACTAGAAACATCGACAAAATGAGCTTCTTTTAAAATTGCCCTCAGTTTAGATGGGAAAGTTCATTTCCTTTATATAGAACACTCAAAATTGTCCTTTTATCAGTTTGAAAAAGGAAAGAAAAAAAACTAGGCAACATTATCATAGCACGTTGAGTGTGTTGATAAACTAGCATACTCTTTTTTCTCTTCCTGCCTCTTACACAAACCCTACACACACCTAGACATGTACTGACACACCTCACACACACACATCTGTGGGTCCACATCTGGAAATGCACAAACATACATTGTTTTTCAACATAGGGCACATCCAAAATAGGGCAAGTGAATCACACAGGCAGTTAATTATGCTGAATCCAGGAGACATTAAATAATAAATGGTGTTCCAATATTTCATACACACTATGTTGTTTATCCCTTAGATATTAGATTTACTAGTAAAGTCCACTATCTGTAACTGTTAGTTTCTTTGCAGGGAGAATCTATCAGGGGGCCTTTTTAAAATTGCATTTACATAAAATTGAGGAGGATAGATGTCACACAAAATTAAAGTCAAAAACAAGGAAACAGTTTCAATGGAAAAATGTTTCATGTATAGGCAGGGTGATCATTTGGAGGAAGCGTGGGTTCCGATCCCAGTTGTCATTTACTAGGTGTGGAGGACACCTCACACAATTTCGTCTCTGTGAGACTCACGGAAATGCGCCCTCTGCTGGCAGGGCACCCTCTTGTGTCTTCTGAACACAGGTAGGCACGTGACCCATGTGACCCTTGCAAAGATTAATGCGGGTTTTAAGACTAGGAGACCTTTTCTCTCCTGAGATTCAAAGTGCTAAGGACATGAAATCCTGAAGCTATTCATGGCCATCTTAGGTATTTCGAGGAAACTGCAATGAAAATAAAGACAGCAAGAGAGGAAAGCTGAAGGAAAATAGGGCGAATCCTAACGATAAGATTCAACCCCCGGTCCCCAGATGGCCGAGTCAGGTCTCCTCTGCACTTTCCTGGACAGATTAATAAAGGAGTGTTTAGAAGATAAATTTGGATTTCTATCACCTGCTACTGAAAACTAACGGAAGAAAAACTATTTCACGCACGTATAATGCTAGGAATAAATAAAGTATCTGGGACAACACATAGGCCCCAACGATGTTAATAATTATTACTACTATTAATATAAAGGGTGACCCTTTCTGGTGGAAACAGTGAGCTCAGATTTACATTTTAAAATTCAACACCTGCATGTTCTAACCAGAGAGATAATTGCCTTCTCAAGAGTCAAGCTTTAATTTTGTTAAATTCAAGGACATTTTATTTGTTATGATACCTTTTTTTTCCTCAACAAATTGAGATCCTCATGAGCTGGAATTATGCCTTACCCTATTTAGATCTCCAGCTTCTAAAGTAGAGTCTTATTTACCAGAGATATTCAAAAATTGTTTGTTCCTGATCACGTATGGAATGAATTTCTATTCCCGTTGGCTAACATCCAGATTACCGCAAGCACTAGACCAACTAACTGAATTTTCAAGAGCTGTTAAAATATAACGTACTATAGGACAGACTTTTACTTTTCCATATACTTAAAGATGTTCCTTTTCTTTTCAATTCAGGAAAAAAGGTTTGAATTTAAAATGTTCTTTAAATAGTTTTGATTTTCAGGCTTGGTACTGCTTCTGAAATACAGTAAATTATTTAAATAAATACAAAGGATGAAAAAATTTAAATGAGAAAGCCAGAACAGACAAATAGCATTTCAGTGACATCCTGATGTATATTCAATGTCGACAGCTTTAGGGACAATAAGAAGCTTTTCCTTCTGTAAAAGAGAACTAATATTGAGGACCCTTGATTGAAAATATCAGTAGAATTTATTCTACAATCATTGCCTTGGGGTTTGCCTCGCCCCCTGGGATCAGCGTAGATTACCCTGTAACTTAGACTTGAAGCAAGCTCTAGTAATTGCATTTGCTTGATATGTCAGTGAATTTATTTAAAATTATTCCTTTATTATGTATGGTGTATTATGTATATGTAGTATGAACTTTTTATTTTGGACATCATTCCAAAAGACGATTTCTCTGAAAATGGTTCTACCCATTATTAAAAAGGGATTTTTATTTGGAAGTAATGTCATATCTTTAATACCTTCCTCCTAATAAAACTACCGGTCACCAAAGGTTTACCTGTGCCAGGCCCACTACCAGTCATTTATAACTGTTATCACATTTGATCCTCCTGACAGATCTTGCCAGGAAAGAATCCCTATTTCATAGACATAAAAATCAAGTTAAAGATACTTCCACAAACTCAAACAGCTAGTACAGGGATAAAAACTATAATGCAAATTCATGTCTGTCTAATTCCAATGTTGATGCTTTTCACTGGTTATATGAAAATGACCATCAAGGAAATTTCGCACAGACAAAAAAATACACACAATCACAATATTACTGAAACAACTTGTTGATTTTCGAATATTATGCAAAAAGATCCTGCCTCCCCTTCTCTCTCCTAGTTACCCCAAAATCTGATATAGTATCCACAGTCAAGATACATGTTGTTTTTGTATGTCATTAGTGCTAGTCCATTTGAATGATTCAGGTAACTAAATAATAATATCTAATGTTTGTTCTCGTGCTTACTTGGTATCAGGTAAGCACCTGGCATGTATACATGTATAAACAATGTAAAACAATACATGTATATACAATCCTCAACATATTCCTGTGAGTAGTTCCTGTGGGGTGACTACTGTTATTATCCCTAATTTAAGAAACAGAGACACAAGAGATTATGTAACATGACTGAGCTCATACAACTAAGTAGGAGATGGGGGTTCAACCACAGGCATTGTGACTCTGGAACTCACCTAAGCCACTCCTAGGTGATAGCTCATCATACATTGCTGAGCTCAACAATACTTAAAGACCTAAGAATTTTCCATAAAAAAGTTAAGTAAACAAAATGACCATAAGACTTCTAGAGTTACTTGAGTTTAGATGGAAAAATATGATACTCAAGTGCTACCCATTCTTTCTGCCTGGCTCCTCACCCATCTTTCACAGCCCTGTTTTGTGTTCTCTTTGTTCCTTTGGCTTCTTAAAGCTGCTTCAGAAATGATGACCCTTCTAGAAGACTCACTTTTTTGAAGGATCATTGCCTTTTCCCCACTTGCCTTGAGTTTATGCTTTTGGAGTGCCTGACCCAAAGCTTCTCCTCCAATTGCAGCCCTACACACCTCTTACTCTGAGCATCCTACACCCACTAGTCGGTCAAACTCACATCCTGTTGTACTTTGATTCATCATTGCTGCTATCTGTCTAAAAAAAAAAATGCCACTTGAGGTCTGTAATCATTACGTCTTGCTACTTTTAGCATTATATATATATAGTCTTTGGAATATTGTCAGTACATAAAATAATATTTTACTTAAATTATAATTTTTAAAATTCTCCACATAGTATTTACAGATATCTCTTTAGAATAAAAATATTGTACAAATAATAAAAAGGGATCATATTAGGGGATTTTTTATGGTAGTACAAAATCCTCAAATGCATCACAATTTTTAAATTTCTTGGTTAAAATTAAAACTCATTGATCTTTAATACTAGGTGGTAAATGATAGATCATCCCCAAATGTGTGCCCCTAAGGTTACAAATGTGTGTTTTTTAGTGAAAATCGAGCTTTTTAAATGTACCTACAAAAATTTTAAAACTCTAAGTAAAGTTATATGAGATATAAGAATTGAAAACAGAAATAATTACTCCATTTTAAATCCCTGAATTTCTTATTGAGCTTTTCCTTTGTTTTATTTTGTTTAGTGTGAAATAAATGTGAACATAAATTCACTCATGTCGGTGCAAAGAAACATCCTTCATAAGTTCATCACACATTTCCCTTCCTTTCATTCTTTCTTCATTTCTCCCTTCCTTTCTCCCATCCACCTTCCCCTCCTGCCTTTCTTCAAAAATCATTTTTCCTAATTTTGACACTTATTTTCCTTTCTCCCTCTGTACGTTTTCTGGCATTTTTCTGATGTTCCACATGGTTATGTCATTTGTTAATTTTTAGCAGTCTTTCCTCCATCTCACTTGAAGGACTGATCGGAGAAAGCAATAGTTTTGTTCTAAGCGAAAGAAAGAAGGAAAATAAATACACAAATACATAAATACATAAATACTTTGGACCCTTAGTAAAGAAGAGAATGATATACAACAAATAGCAAACTGGAAACAAAAGTACATATTGACAAAGTCACAGTTTGGTATTGAGTTCCAACCCCACACTAGGAGCTGTGTGACCTTGAGAAGCCAGTAGTCCTCTCTTGGCCTTATCTTCTTCCTCTTTCTAATGATATTAAAATAAGACTTATATACTGGTGTTGCTGTGGGATTAAATAAGATGAATTCTTAACTCTAGGAAGCATGCAAATATCTATACATTTTTATCCCAGATTGGGAGGATGCGCTAATGGAGTGGGGAATACCAAACACTGCACCGCTCTCATTTCCTACTCTCACACTAATGCTCAAAGGATTGCATGTAATTGGGAATGGCTCAGTTGAGTCATTGAATGGTTGAGTTGTGTGTGGCAGAGGGTGAATTAAAGTTGGTGGTGTGTCTTGGAATGAAGGCAGGCAGGCAGAGAACAGGTTAAGGAATAAACTTAAGAAATGTATGTTTTAGGAAGATGACCTAGAAGTGTATAAATTAGGAAATAACTAAGCTTTTCTAAAGGACAAGAGTAACATCTTTGCCTCTGAGGGAGAAATTGGTATTCCTGATGAGTTTCCACTACAAGTTCATGATGCCACAGCCTCATGGCATTCATGAGGCATTCAAATCTTTCCACCAGTCTGAAATCAAGTCCTTCTCTCATTGCCTGCTTTGCTTGGATTTTTCCAGCCTTGACCTCCCCAAGACCGCCCCACCTCTCTTGTCTCAATTTTAGCTAATGATATGGCTCCCTAAAAGAATACAAGCATTCAGGTTATAAGCATGAGCTTATTTAACTTCTCGTCCTCTCATCTAGTTAATTTTTATGGATACATCAACTCTTACCTCCTTTCCTACAGTCTTCTAGAGATTTTCTTTCTCTTCCTCAAGGCAAATCATGTCCCCCATATGTTAAATCTGAGTCATTTCTGCCTCCTAAAAATCTTGCTGAGCTATTTATTTTCTCCTTTCCATTTTAGCTTTTAACTCCTTGCAATTTTTTCCTTCTGCCCAGATTATAGTAACATTGAAACCTCTCCCTTCAAAATACAGTTAACTGTCCTCTGACTTTGCTTCCTCTGTCTCCCACAATCTCTGTCCCTCTTTCTCTTCAAACCAAGTTCCAAAAGCAAAATATGTAACAGCCACTGTTTTACTTCCTCACTTTAAATTCACTTTCTTCTTTTTACATGTTTATTTAGTGATTATAAAATTAATACATACTTATTTTATAGACTACATATAATTGGTTTAAAAATAACACACAATCCCATCAGGGACAAAATGTGTTAACATCATGATTAAATTACTTCCAGCAACATTTTTACTTATTATATTCACATATACGAAGGGAGAGTAGAATTATAAAATTGAGATCTGTCAGAATACACAAGTTTAAAATATGGCTTTTCCCACTCAATGCTACATTGAAAACACTTTTCCACTGTTTATTTAACTCTTTTCTTATAAATGGAGACATAAAATAAGATCCATTAATTTTCATGGACGAGTAGACTTGAGTTTAGTCTGAAAAATGGGAAACACTGAAACCCCAGAAAATCCAAATGAAGATATAAATGTGTAAAGGCAGAAGCTATAATACTTCTGCACATTTATTTATGTTTCCCTTCCCCACATTATACTTAAAAGTTTCATAGGTCAACAGTTTTATTTATCTTTATTTTTGCATCCTCACAACCAGCCTCCTACTTGGCACAGAATAGATTCCCAATCAAAGACTGAGGAACAAATGAATAAATAAAGTTGATGGGTCTGCAATTGGATAAAGTGTCTGTGATAAGACATTTTACTTTCCAACTACCTGTCAAACAACTTAATAAGCTTCAAGGGCAGACCTTTAAACTGATGTTCAATATCCATGAATTAGGAAAATATATATCCTATACATTTTATTTACCTTTTTTTCCTTTTGATTTAACAATACGTCTCTCAACCTTCTTAAATAGTTTAACAACCAATGAGACATATTTATCCTTCAACAGAGTTTAATCATTCAAATCCTCAACTTGCAGTGATTTACAACCTAAGAACTAAAATTAGGAAATTTGTGAACCAGATGCTGATTTGTAGGCAAAGTGAAAAAAGGAAGATAGTATAATCAATCAAACCTTTCAATTCTATTATCATTCAATCCTTTTTCAAGTCAGTAAGTATTGAGTGTATAAATAGAAGTCACAAGCATTATAGTATGAAAATTCAGAGCTTGAGTAATGGGTTATTGTTTGATGACTTACTCTAGTTGGACTTAAATTTTTCACACTTGATACGAAAGCGATATGCATTCTGTAGTAATTGTGCTCAAAGTTATGGATTTTGATCTTCCCCGGGAGAGCGATACTCAGTACAACACTTTCCCAAGACGCTGGGCAGCAGCAGCAGGCTGCAGCTCTCAGGAGCCACACGATCTCCAGGGTAAACAGCCAATACTCTACAGTGTGCTGTGTCATCAGATGACCTTGCCCACCTCTAGGCTAGTGGAATGCTCTAAACACATTTAAGATAGGCTAGGCCAGGCTAAGCTATCTGTTTGTTAGGTTAAGTGTATCAAATGAATTCTGACTTAATCGTATTTTCAACTTACCCCTGGTTTATCAGGAGGTAACATCATCCTAAGTCAAAGAGTATCTGGGCTTTTTTTGATCATAATGTATTTGATTTTCATTACTGTATAACAAATTACCACAAACTTAGTGACATAAAACAACGTGCATTTATTATCACGTTGCCGTGGCTCAGGAGTTGGTCACAGCTTGGATGGAGCCTCTGCTGAAAGTCTCACAGGCAGTGGAGAGGCTGCAGTGTCAGTGTCGGCTCAGCTCTGCTGCCTTCCTGATTATCAATTTACGGCTGCTCCCAGCTTCTAAAGACCTCCAAAGCTCCTTGCCAGGCACCCCTCTCCCTACATCACAGTTTGATTCTTCAAGACCAGCAGGAAAAGTTCTCCTGGGTCTTAGATGCTCTTTTAAGGTCAGATTCATTTTGAATAACTGAAAGTAAGCTAATTAGAGACCTGAACTATACCTTCTTCTTTCTCCCAAAATGTAGTCATGGGAGGAATATCTGATCATATTTCCAGGAACCACTCACACTCAACAGGAGGAGGACCTCGGGGTCATGTACCCCAAACTTGGCAAAGTCATCTTAGAATCATCATGCCACACTACATAATCCAGAAATGTGTATACACACATATCCTTACATATCTAGAACAGTCATTTTAAAATACAATCACAATTATTAATAGTCACCAGGTCTACATATTTCATCTATATGCCACTACTGAAGTTTATGCTAAACTTCATTTTGTGAAAAATATGTTGGGAAGTTGGGATTTAAGTTCAAGCTATTGTAATAACTGCTTTTGGGAAAAGTCCCACCCCTAGTTACTGGCACCTGGATGGTACGACAGATAGAAGGAGAATGAAATAAGAACAGCAGCTGTTCCATCCCCTGCTGTATTCGTGTGACACAGATCAGATGGAGTAGCAGGCAAGCTGGTTGGTCGGTCTGATGGCAGCTATGCTGATTAAATATTCCAGAACTGAGATTGGTGTAACAAATGTATCTTACTGACAAATTTTTTCATAGGTCTAGGTTTTCAAAATTTTAACAGATGGTCGCCAGAGCAAAGAGGCATAATTGAGTCTACTAAAATGCATTTTTAATCAAAATTTTTAGGGAAGCAAGGCACATTTATGACTATATTTCTTCTTACTGATACTCTCCCAGAGGTTTGAAAACAGCTAGTATATCCTTTCTGAGCCTGATATTGTATATGATGTTTTCCACTACCCCAGCCCTTTCTCAAATGCTATGATGTTATAAACCTTCTTAGTCTCATTCACTCCCTTCTCTAAAACTCACCAGCTCACCTCTATCCTTCTGAAGTATGGTACTTGAGGCTTATATTTTTCAAATTTAACTTAGAAAACAGAAGACAGATCAGGACTTTCTTATTTTAGATGAGTGGTTTGCAAACTTGGAAGTGAAGAAGCTTAGCAAAAATGCAAATTTCTGGACCTAAGTCCAAAGATCATAATGAATTTATTTAATCTAGGTAGGTCCCTTGTCTGTGCATATTCAACACTTGGGTTATTCGACCTCAAGTGAACTATAGACCACTGTTTGAGAAATCGTGCCCATTAAAATTATTTAAGATCTCATTAGCTTTTTCCAAATCCTATCAGAGTACTGACACCTAATAAACTTCCTTTCTTTTAAACCCCCTGAGCTTGTATGTATGAATTCCCACAAGGTATAAGACAGTCAAATTTTGGAGAACAAATTACAATACATTTGATCTGATACCACTAATTGTGTCGTAATAGATGTATCACTCTTAACCTTTGAAGAACTCTTTGGGTCTTGATTTTCCCATGGATACGTGTGCCTAATTAGCTTGCTGCCACAAATATATTTTGGAAGTGGTCTCTCTAGTGATTAATGTCAATGGCATGGTCTTCGCAAGGCCCCTCCCATCTGATCTGCAGTGGTTCACACACGTAAACATTTTTCCTCTTCCTCATCTCTAACTTGTGTTCATACTTTGTTTTCTTTTATATTATCCATGAGTAGAATTTGGTGAGTTCTTTTTAATATTACTTTCACTAGTTCTCTCTGATAAGCTGGTGAGAAGGGAAAAAAACTCATGAAAGTCTCATTGCTTCCAGGTCATTTAGAAAAAATATATTGGGTACAAAACCACAAAGAAAATTATGGTTAATTCCAAAAACTAGAAGTTGCCACAGACACATTTTGCTCACGGGGAAATAAAATCTTGATGTCTTCAAAAATGAGTAGTGTGTGTTTAATAGAAGAAGAAGAGAGGGTGCTGGAGAATGTACAACTGAGGGCAACTGAGTCCTGCACAGTGAATCTGGGAAATCGTGCACAGACAGTGCTCCTTCTCACCAAGACAGCAGTCCCACAACAGAAGTCTCTGGAGCAACCACCTCTCCCACATCTCCCAGGCAGCCCAGCCACTCCAATGACTTCCCTTTGGTGAGTCCTCAGGCCTGACTACAACCAAGACAACCAATGGCATTAACGATTATTCGACATGCTCCACCATACACATTTTTACCTTTTTAAAGGTA
Organism: Perodicticus potto; assembly: GCA_963574655.1. Lineage (NCBI taxonomy): Eukaryota > Metazoa > Chordata > Mammalia > Primates > Lorisidae > Perodicticus > Perodicticus potto. Next base: position 16,837 of record CAUYRH010018857.1, read on the forward strand.
AAAAATATAAGTGATTTTCAAATACCTTCCAAAATTAGAATACTTATTAACAATGCCATTAAAACCCACTTTCTAACTAAACTTTTTGTTTTTATTTTACAGAAGCATCAACAAGAAGCCACCCTCCCTGATGTGCGAAAAGGAGGAAATTTTAATCTCCATGACAACAGTGTTCAGACACACACCAAAAAAAACTTTCAAAATTCATTTAAGGGAATCAATTCATAGTTCAAAAATTAAATAAAAAGGACACTAATTTATTCAGCATATCTGGCTGCTGTCCATGTTTTTTGGCTTTCATTTTTGAGCTAAACTAGGGGAAAAAAACTTCTCTACCCTTTAATGAAATTTCAGTAAACAGTAACTTAAGCTGGAATGGAACAGGTACTTGAAAATGATATTGATAACACTCATTTTAAAAGCACTTGAGTGAAGACCTTAATTTGTAAAGATTTTTTTTCAAGTTTCTCATTCATGAACTCAACAAAAAATAAAAGTGAAAAAAAAGCTCTCCTCTCTCTCTTTCCCTCTTTCTTTCTCTCTCTCTATCTCTCTCTCTCTTCCTTCTTAATGCTTCTCTGCAGCATCCCCCGCCAATAAAGACCTTTCATACTAAAAAAAAGAGAAAAAAGAATAGAGGGAATGGATGAATAACCACAGAAGTTATGACTATCAAATAAGCTTAACATCCAACACTGAACTTGAATAAGTAAAGTTCGCAAGCAGAAGTCAAGAGAAGGTCATACTGTTTGTGCTTCAGTTCTTTGGTTTGCTTTTAATCAAATATCTTAGAATTATTCTCTGAGCTTGTTTTAATGAGATTGTTTTAGGCTGCAGTTTTATGGTGGAGCATTTTGAACATAGCTAAATTTAGACAGTGCTCCCTAAAGATGCTCTTTTCAAACTAAGATTGATGGAGGTCAACATTTCTCCCTTTCATCTTTTACCTCTGAACTTGTCAGGGATGAGGTGCATGTGGGTTATGTGATGACCCCTAGCAGGAAGGTACATTTGAAAAGTCACCAATAGTAGGTAACAGGGTAGATAACCGAATGCTGGGTAGAGAATGAAATTACAGTCTACCCCACAAGAATATGTCTGTATTTAATGGTGCATCTTGTTAATAAAAATCATTATCATGTTTTCACATATATTTATCATCTCTATTATTTTTTATCTAAGTATATCTGTGTTTCCAGGATATCATTTATTTGTTGTCTCCAAATTTTGAAAATTATACTTTAAAAATCTAACTCAATGTAAGACAATATGAACTACAAATTCAAATTTCATGGTCAAGGGAATCAAACTAAATAAGAATGCACAGAATATTCACTAAAAGCATGATTAATTTGTTCAGTTCATTTATTCTTCTGACAAACCTCCTCTCTATCTCAGATCCATCTTTTAAAAGTGGGAGGCCCAGGCAAGTTGATTCCTTGAGCTCAGGAGTTTGAGACCAGCTGAGCAAGAATGAGTCCCTGTCTCTACTAAAAAACCTGAAAAATTAGCTGGGTATTATGGTGGGGGGAGGATCCCCCTAGGGGACCCTAGGAGTTTGTGGTTGCTGTGATCTTTGACACCAGAGCACTTTAGCCTAGGTCAACAGATTGAGATTCTATCTCAAAAAAAAAAATCTTTAGAAGTTTTCAGATTAGTCTTCCTAACATAAACCTTAATGGTGTACTTTATTTTTTAAGAGCTTACAATGAATCTCTCCCACTTCATTCTACTTATCTCTATTTCCCTAGCACTTAATGGTATACAACTGAAACCCAGCAGATATTCAGCCAATGTTTGTTGAACGTTTGAAATGAATTCATTTAGTCTAAATTGTTCCTCCTGGATGTGAAGATTTTCTGTTGCCTTGCTACATTCCAGCAAGCCTCATTTTCCCTACTGCCCAAAGAAAATTCTCTGTCCAGACAAGTTATCTTAAAAGCTCCATGTTTATTCTATGTTACTGCTCTTAATGTCTTTTTTTAAGGCTCTGACCCCGGTAAATACTACACATCCCTCTTTCTTGTTTAAAATAATATTCTATATATTTAACATTTCATTCCATTGCTTCCAGGTTACATAACAGGATATGGAACTCTTTTGGTTTAGCCATGGGAGGCAAATAAAATATTTACCACAAAAATGGGGTATGTTATGTGTTCCCTCATGAATGCATTATTCATTCATCCTGTCACTCGATATTCATTCCATCCAATAAATACTTTTTAGGTGTTCCCAATGTTCCAAACAATGTGCAGACATTAAAGAGAGAATGATGGGGAAAAAATAGTCCTTGTCCTCCTAAAATGTACAATAGAGAAGGAAGGGACAGCAATCCACTCAGTCAATAGGTCCATAATTACAGTTAATGAAGAGTGCCTAAAAGGAAAAGCAAAGGAAATAACAGTATCCAAATGTTTCTACTTGGTCATTGAGGGGGGAACAGGTGAATGAGACTGAGCTATGGAAGTAATATTGAACCATACTTAAAAAGAAAAAGAGTATGCTGGCTGGAGGTGATCTTTTTAAATGGTAGGAAGACTCAGAGATGGCTCTTCAAAGCAGTGGAGAGAACAGGACACGTTTCAAGAAAGCAAAAGACCCCAGTATGGACAAAACAATTTGAAAAATACTAGTGGCAAAACTAATATTAAGTAAGAATGGCAGAGCATTTTTTCTCTCTATTGCAGGAACAACAGCAGACTACTGTGAACTTTAAAATACGGGAGTGACAGACATCTCTGGATACAGCAAATAGAACCGACAGGACGGGGCAAGGAAGAAGGAAAGTTTTACCAGGAGGCAATGATGGGGCTTGCTCAGAACACTCAGCCACTCAGCAAGAACCAGGAAAGGCAACGCAATCTGCCTAGCAGAGACACTTGCTTCCCAGAGGAGGAGATGCTTATGCTAATTAGTTT
>CAUYRH010018858.1:0-23218 GCA_963574655.1 Perodicticus potto
GGAATGTAAAACATAAAATATTATAAATTAATTGAAATATGTATAGCTTCAGATTAGTGCTTAAGAATATCACAAAGGAATTATAAGATTGAATGGCATTTCCCCCAGCAGTGTAGAAGTGTTCCCTTTTCTCCACATCCATGCAAACATCTCTGGTTTTGGGATCCACAACTGCCTACAACAATGTTTTAATCACCTGGAAGGAGACAAAAATAGGATAATAGATGTTTTGTCTAAGAATAGAGTTAGTGAAATGAGCACATTAAAATAACACACACTAGGGCAGCACTTTTGGCTCAAGGAGTATACTTGAGACCCATATTCTGGAGGTAGTGAGTTCAAACCTGGCCTTGGCCAAAAACTGGAAAAAAAAGAAAAAAAAAGCACATACTAAAAATTATTTGGTACTTATGTGGAATTCACTTTAGCGGGGAATCCTATATTTTATCTAGCAGCCCTACCCTGGATGGGTATTGCCAGTGCGAAAACTGTCAAAGTTGGGGTTACCTGTGAAATTGGCACACAGAGAAAGGAATTAGAGGAAGGAAAGTACAAGAAGAGATCATGGGTCATCAGCAGCATCACCCAACCATCAAGACACTTTGTAACAACCTATAAGGGGAGGGAGGATGAGATTTTGTGTGAAACAAAAATATTCACTTACTTGTACAGGAATGATATGTGCAGAGCTGCACGAAGACCACAATTCTATCAAGGCAGCCCGCAGGCCCACCGCCACGCTGCCTTGTGGAGGAGGGAAACTCAGGAAGCTGTTCAGTGTGCCAGAGTGGGCACAATGCATTCTATGGAAACGGGAAAGCTAGAGTTCCACTCTTAAAAAGAAAATGAACTTTCTGGAGTTATCAAAGCAAGTGCTTGCTGTTTCTCTGGATGACCATGATACAAAAACATGGTTAAAGTAAAATTCAGGTTAATAATAACTAAAATAACTGAGGTCTGGTTCATCTGTGCATGTGGAAACAGAAAGGCTTGCTAAGCAAAGCCAAAGAAAAAAGGTTTCAAGTAGGTTCTTCTTACTCCACATAAAAAGAATAAACTATTTTAAAAGACTTTTGTTAAATTCATGGTTTATACTATAGATAAGTCTTACCTTTCTATTTTAAAGCAGGCTTGGCAGGGCAATTACTTGGAAACAAGTTGTCAGGGTCTGGTTGGAGTGATCTGTACGTCTTCATTCTTTTCCTTGCACTCCAAAGCTAACCTGCCCTTGTGGCCATCTCCAGACCCAGAGCCCTGCGAACCTTATTCATGCTAAAGAAGATGACAGCAAAAAACAAAAAAAGAAAGAAAAAAAAATACAACAAACAAACCAAAAAAAAAAAAAAAGGTAATAGCTTAAAATGATTTCACATGTTAATAATTTGTAAATAGCATCTTTGGTTTCAAGATTTTGACAGAGATTTTCTAACTGACCAAACTGTAGCTCCTTTAAGTCCTCTTCTTGCCCAGCTCTTGACTTGGCTTCTACAAACTGTAGATTCTCAGCATAAATTCATCTACTTGGTTCAAGCCTGTGTGCTTGGATGACCTTAACCTCTCTTAAGATGTCTGAGAAAACTCAAGGCTGTTCCAGCCAATACCAGAAGATAGGCCTGTGAGTACTCTTCCTTACAGCATTTACTAAAAAGGGATTATAAGTACAAATCCTTCCTCTGTTATCTTTGATTGTGTATGTATCTCCTGCAACTTGGGAGTATCTTTCTCAAGGACTTGAGAGCCATTCTTTTGAAAGGTTGTTATCTCTGTGTGAGAATAGAATCCTAACTTCCATAACTTCTAGCTAACCAGCATGGCTGGCTTAACCTACATTTACAAGGATCAACGCTTTATAACTTTCACTTCTCTGATTCTACTGAGCCCTCTCTTGTCCCCCTTCCTACTCTCTTGTTTTTCCTTTATAACACCCAGTCACCTCCATATGAATCAAAACTGAGTTTGGGTCACTGGACCCTCTTCTCTAGTACACTAGTATTTTATAGGTCAAAATATGTCCTTACTGTTTTAACTGGTAGATACCAGTTTTGTTTATCTTGGCCAGGGTAAAGAAGATGGAAATTCCAAGGGTCATGGAAAGGAGATGATTTGGGGTAGGCATCTTTTATTTCTTAAATCACATTGCATAGAGGTGGATGTCTGTTCTGCTCACACTCCTAGAACAGGTCATTGGTGTGTCTTACTATAGGCGGCTGGGACCAGAAGGTCCTCCTGTTCTGCTATTTTCAAACTTTTATTTGGTTGTAAATAGAATCCATTTTTAAAGTTATGCGGAATGCACAAATATAAAGTAGATAAAAACAAAACTGCTCTTATGGAAACAGTAGTAGGAAATCTAGAATCTCATTAATTACCCCTTTTTCCTTTATGCTTGTTTGGAAGTCAGAATCATTTGGAACAGAACAGCGAGGGTCACACACTTGTTTGCAAGAGAACCAGATCCCTTCATTCTTTCCACCCCACCAGCTCAGTTGACTCATGGGCAGTGGCTAGGGTATGCCAGATGTGTCTCCTAAATACGAACTGGTACCCACAGTGGATGAAGACAGAGGACTCTACAAGTGGAGGATTAGAGGATGTGTCTTGGGTAATCCCTGTGGAAAGCCCAGGCATAGAGTCAGAGGAGGAGATGACTCAGAAATCCTGATGCTTAAAATTGTTACCCTGTGGCTGCTGGAACCACTGTGATGAACTTTGCCTGAGATCTGTAATGTGATTTACAATTATTATTCTATCCTCCTCCCAGCCTGAGAAGATAAGCAAAGTTAATGTTGTTAGCTTCTCAAACTGGAAGATGATAATGATTAGGCGGGATGGAAGATGAGATGAGATGAGTTGTTATCAGGTCAGAAGCAGTTGTCAATAGAGCACTACTAATCAGTTGAGCAAACTACCAGAATTTGCCTTTTTGTGATGTATACATAATCAAGTCTTTAAGAAGATAAAATTAGGAAGACTTTCAGACAACAGAGACATTCAGAGTGATCTTGCTATCATATTAAACTTGGGAAAGAAGAAGCACCTGTGCAAACTCATTGGAAAGGAATGACTACAGCTGGTTATGACAGCAGAGGCTGGGTATTGGAGGATGATGTAAATGTGAGTCAGTGATTGGCTTGTACAGAGGCATAATGCTCTTATATGTACAAGACAGGAGGAAATCTTATCTGGACTTGGTATTGACCCATTGTGTATTTCCTCATCGTCTCTCTTCTTCTTCCCTTGCCCTTCTCTCCTTCAACCTCAAGTTGAAAAAGACCTGAAGTTTGTTTGTGAAAATGGGTGAGATTGGTGAGTTATGATGAAATAGGGTTATTTGCAATTAGATGGAGAGTTATAATAACAGGTGTGGATGTTACAGCTTACATGTAACATGTTGTAAATTGAGGCAGCTGGTAGATGTTTGAGGCAAGACTGCCATTTCTGAAGGTACTAGAGGTAGCATAGATGCTCTTGGAATTGTAGATTTTTAAATAATACTTAGCTCAGGTTGCACATCAGTAAGTTAGCCACAGAGCTGGAGCTCATATTTGGAACTTCCCGAGCCTCTATGTAGGCTTGTTCAGCATCCTTATGTTAGGGTGCCAGGGTTCACAGCTAAAACCAAAGAGGAAACATTGCAGCAGAAGCCTCTTCCAGACTCACTGTGTTGGTTTTTTGAACTGAGGCATTTTCTGTCCACAGCCATATGCTGTGTGAATAGTCCCCAGATGTACATCAAATGAGTGGGTGAATGAACTTTTGGAGGGAAATGATGACAGTTTTATGGCATTAGTCCTTGGGGCCCCAGGTGCATTTATTCATCTTTCATATATTTTCAGCTTTTAGCCTTGGGGATATTTCAGCAAGTTAGCCTGTATAAGTTAAAGATAAGCCTGGAGTGAATCAGTGAGGGGAGTGAGTCATACTCCAACTGGCAGAAGAGATGAGTAGATCTTTGTTGAGAGATCAGTGTCATGAAAGGTCATGCTTTCCTTTCAACCACCTTGCCCATTGGCCTTCCTGCTCTGGCCTCAAAGCCAACTTGGAGTGGGCAGTTTGCACCAACCTTGTACATGCCCCTAGAATGTCAGGATCTGGCAACCTGGATCACCCTGACCCAGAGCATGGGTTATAATTTCTGAGCCCAGTGTCTTCTACTCCTTGACTTTTGTGCTTGGGATTTTTACTCTTCTTCTAGCTTGTTAATGAATCATATGTCTTCCTGACAGAGTGAGGGTTCTTTAAATGACTCAGAGTCACTTCTATATATGAGTATGAAACTGACTATTTAATAATTTTTTTGTTCATTTGAATGATTATATTTTGGAAAATTATGTGGCTATGGCTATAAATATTAATAATAGTAAAGATCAGCATTAATCTTTATTAGTATTGGATAATGTCAATTTTTTTCTTGTAACTTTATGAGTTCCATCTCTCTCTCTTTCTCTTTTTTTTTTTTAAATTTGAGACAGAGTCTCACTGTTGTCCTTGGTAGAGTGCTGTGTCATCATATCTCACAACAACCTCAAACTCTGAGGCTCAATTGATCCTCTTGCCTCAGCCTCCCGAGTGCTGGGACTAGAGGTGCTCGCTATAGCCCTGACTATTGTTAGAGATGGGGTTTCCCTTTTTCCCAGGCTGCTCTCCAACTTCCAAGCTCAAGGGATCCACCGCCTGTCTCCAGAGTGCTGGGATTATAGGCGTGAGCCACCATGCTTGGCCAGTGAGTTCCATTTCTTAGGCTTAGATCTAGAGCAGGGGTCCTCAAACTACAGCCCGTGGACCACATGCTTTGGTGTGAATTGTATTTGTTCCCATTTTGTTTTTTGCTTCAAAATAAGGTATGTGCAGTGTCCATAGGACTTTGTTCGTAGTTTTTTTTTTTTAAACTATAGTCCGGCCCTCCAACGGTCTGAGGGACAATGAATTGGCCCCCTGTTTAAAAAGTCTGAGGACGCCTGATCTAGAGCTTTTCCTACCTCTAAAATTGTCAGTATACAAAAAGTATGCTTAGCAGTAGCTGAAATATTTATTTAAATATACGCTAATGGCAACGATAGCAAATGCAGTTCAGGTAAGATTTCATTTATCCAACAGCTGGAGTGAGATACACAGACAATGAGCAAGCACTTCAAGACCCTGGGCTTGTTAGAAATTCAAAGTTCATTTCAAAGCAAGGAAAGGCAAGAATACGAGTAGCATTCCTAGAAAACAGTTACAGGAGCACCAAGCTATAGTAGCTTGGGAAAGGAGATTGTGGTAGAAACACAGAAAGCGAAATAGTCTAATAGCAAGATTGTTTCTGAAAATTCTTATACTCCTATAGCATTTGCTTCCAAACCATACTACCTGTAGACCTGAACAAGTACATCCCCTGCCGAGCCCAGCATTTTACAGGAGTCCAAATTTGCCCTCCTCTGTCCTCACTCTTCACTGCAGGGTAAGGATTCTCTGAGTTCAAGGAATGAAATCCCCCATTTCCCCTGTCGAGGCCACCATCAAGGTATTGGGACCCTGTAATTTCCTGCCCAAATGGTCCTAAGTTAAGATGTGGGTCTCTCCTTCAGTGGAAAATTTGCACTCTATACAAAGGGTGGCCCCGGGGATGTGACGAGCTTGCAAATCCCAGTGAGGGAGTAAGTTGGCACAAAGAGAAGGAGGGTGGGTTAGAGCCTGGAGGCCAGAGCCTTCTGAACCAGTGGGTTCAGGTGCAGAACCTTTTCTAGGTGCTTTGCATACATTATTTCTTTTAATGCTGCAGAACACTTCAGGGATGGTGTTTTATCTTCACCTTAGAGGAAAGGAAAATGAGGCACAGGGCAGTTAGGCAACCGACCCAAGGCCATGAACTTAGTAAGAAGGTGAGCTGAGACCTAGCTCTCAGGTGATTAGGCTCTAAATGCACATACATTTTTTCCCCACCTTATTATGTTGCCTATTTTCAGCATCTTTGTTTTTACATCTTCCCAGTATTCCTCAGAACCTAACCTGGAGCTTGGCACATACTGACATGCAATAAATATTTGTGAACCATTTGTTCACATTACAATAATGGAATGTAACTGGAGTATAACTGTATAATGGAGTATAACTGTGGTATAGGTGAGGAATTCCATGTCAAGGATGTCTAAGGTCACTTTGGATCCATGCATTGATCTCATTGTGGCTATGGAGCTTCCTGGGCTCACCTCTCTCCCTGTGTCAGCCCAGTACATTGCTGCAAATTTTCTGGCTATCAGGAACACAAATGTCCCAGAAAAGAAATTTTATTCAAATAAAATATTAGTAAATACCATATAAGGTCTGACAATTAAGCTCACAAGCTTGCCACCATGTACTTATGTTGAAAGGACTGTACAAATAACTTGGGGAGATTTCATAACGTTGGTATATCAGTGTCTCACAGCTATGTTCATGTTGATGTGTGATGGTGTTGTGCTGAATGGCATTCATTACTGTTGTGTGTTTTTGTGTATTGTCACAAGAATGTTGGAGTGTGAATTATAGCAATGAATAAACATTAAATTTCTTGTTAATCTTGGCAATACTGGAAGTGAAATCAAGGACATGTTTCTAAGTTCAGGGGGATAATGGCTTGAAGAAAACAGCAGTATGCAAATGGATTAAACATTTTTCTGAGTGAAGAGAAAGCATCACTGATGAAAAGAGGTCAGTTGGCCAGTAATGGGCAGAATTGATGAAAATATTGCAAAAATTCTTCAAATTTTGTGTCAAAATCATCAACTGACTATGAGAAGCATAATATAGATAGTAACAAAAATCTTAACTGAAAATCCTGGCTCTTGCATCACAACAATGCACCAGCTCACACGGCACTGTCTATGAGGGATTTTTTAGCTAGTGAACAAATAACTGTATTGGAACACCTTCCCTACTCACCTTGTCTTCAAAGACTTTTTTCCATTTCATGAAGATAACGAATGTATTAAAAGGAAGGCATTTTGATGATATTCAGGATACCCAGAGTAATAGGATGGTAGCCCTGATGGCCTTTCCAGAAAATGAGTTCCATAATTGCTTTGAAGGGTGGACCAAGTACTAGCATTGGGGCATAGCTTCCCAAGGGGAATACTTTGAAGGTGACTGTAGTGATACTCAGCAATGAGGCATGTAGCACTTTTTCTAGCATGAGTTTAGGGACTTAATTGTCAGACCTCACATATACAGTAGATCAAAGTCCTTTCCTTTTCTTCCTTAAAATGGCACAGACTCTGGGTATAAGGTGATTTAAGAAATTGTCAATATACCTGTCTGACAAGGGTTGTCTGGCAGGGTCCCTCTATTGGTGTGGGCCCATTCTCAGCCTGCCTGGGCTGTGGTTCTTCCACTTGTGTGAGTTACTCACATCAGTCCTCCGGGAACAGTCAGTTGTGATGTGCTGAGGCTTTGTCTCTCCTTTTGCTCATCCTGCTTATCTTAGATGCCAAGACCATTCTCTGCTGTTGGCAGAAATCCCTGGAATACTTCCTTGATTCCTGCTATAGACTAGTTGTGGTATGTTCTCCATGTGGACTCACTTGTACACTTACTTGTTTGGGCTTATTTATTTGTCCGTCTTCCTTACTAGACCATGTGAGGGCAGGTTTTGTGTCTCTCTGGTTTACCACTGTATCACCACCTCTAACACAATGCTTGGCACGTAGAATACTTAACAAATATTGGTAGAATGATTGAATGGACTTTCATCTTAATTAAGCCATTAATAACTTTTTCAAAGAAGTTCTGGGGCAAATGTATCAAATTAAGGATTTCTATCACAGAAAATTTATGTTCTCCTCGATAGCATAATTGTATGTACCTGCTTGGAGACTCTCCAGAAGTGTGGTCACTGTGACCCCTCCCAGAATGAAGTGCCTGCCTTTCTCTCTTGGAGAGCTAGAATAATGGACTGGTCTCAGAAAGGGCATTGAAATGTCATTAAATCTCGAGAAGTTTCCTTTCCCCAGGATGTTACTATTTATTTATTCAGCAGTTCTCAACCTGTGGGTCTCAAGCCCTTTGTAACAATGAAAATACATCACGGCATTAGGAAGGTTGAGAACCACTGATAGGTGCTGCAACAGCATCCACCTTACGACCCCTTTTTGTCACTGTGCAGAAGGGGGTCAAATTGCTCAAGTTTCCTGGTGGCTCGCACTGGATTCCCTGCCAGATGAACTGTTTGCTAAAACCAGAGCTCTGGTTATTAGCTCACGAAGCAGAGTCAAACTTTCATGAAAGAAGGCTGTTTAGGTCAGAAAAAGGGCGCCATTATCATCATCATTGTCATTATCATAATAGTCATTATTTTAACCTTTGTTCTTTTAAAAATTGTGTTTATATAAGCTATTAGGTTTAACAGAAATATAGGAAAATATGAAAATTATTTGTCCAGTATGATGAATTTTCATATAATGAACACATGCATGAAATTTCTATCTACCTCAATAAATTGTACATTATTAGCACAACAGAAATCTCCCTCAACCTCCTTTCAATTACTATTCTCAAAATAATACACATATTACCTGATCAACTTTTGAACTTATACAAACAGAATCATTCAGTATGTACTCTTGTTTGACTGATAATTAGGTTAACATTGTGTTTGTGGTACTCTTTCATCCTGGTGCCCAGTAGGTTGTGGATTTTCTTGCTGTATAATATCCTACTGTATGACTGATATATTACAATGTAGGTATGATTCCACTGTTGGTAGGCATTTGGGACTATTTTCAGTTTGGAACTATTGCAAATAATGCTGCTATAAAGATTTTTGTAGTTTTTTATTTTGGCTCACATGCATACATTTATTTCTGTTTGGCATATAGGAGGAAAATAGCTAATCCTCCAGTGTGCATATATGTTCAGCTTTAACAGTGAAAGATGGCAGAATATACATCCCAAAATATAACACTATGGTATAATTTTTTTTTTTGACCTAAAAGCACTTGAATAACAGCAGACAATTAAAAGGCATTGTAATCTCCGTTCTTCCAGAAAACAAAAGACAGAAACTTACATGTGAAAGAAGCCCTCCCTCACCAGGGGAAAGGAAGCATTCTTTTACAGGGAGTCATGGGCAAGAGAATTCCGTAAAAGCAGACTTTGTTATAGTAATTCTCATCTTCCTTTTGTCTTTCTACATAATTTCCTTTCCCATAATTGCCTCTCTTTGTTCAACTTAATAGAAAAGATTTTAGGCTTTGCCACTTCTTTGGGTCTTCATTTCTTTACATGGGCTCTGAGGGCTTCATGTCATATAAAACTTTTCTCGTATTAATCTATCATATGTCAATTTAATTCCTCAGCCCAGCCAGAACTCTAAGAAGAAAGGGTAAAATTTTGCCTTCCTGCAGTAGATTCTATTAAAAAGCTTTCTACAGTGTGGAATTTTTAAGCAGGAGATAACAAAGTCATAATTTCAGACTTCTTAGGGATATAGGAAGCTTTTGGAAAAGACGGATCTAAAAGTAGGAGAGAAAGCCTGGGAAGTTTTTTTCCATGTCCATCCTCCGGGAAAAGTTACAGTTGTTTAGCCCATATAATCTTTTTTTTTTTTATTGTCAGTGCAAGCTTGAACAACTTTAAAAGTGACCTAAGCCTGTAGTTGTAAAGATTGAAGCACAAATGCCATGTAACTGATGGTAAAATAGCATAATAGCTTTTAATGGGTGAGAAATAACCTAAGAGTAATTTAATCGGTAGAAATAACCTGAGAGTAATTTAATTGGTTCAATCTGTGTCAGTGAGCAAATTGTTTTGCATGGGCAAGACTTCTTGCTTAAGAGAATCGCAGTAACAAATAGTAGTACTAAATGGGATAAAAAGTTATAAGAAACATTGTATATATGATAGAATGTTTAGGTTAAATGGGATCACATGATTGGCTGTTTATACTCATTTAATTCTTTAAATTTTCTGAGGGCTGAGGAGTACAATTTTCCAAATTTAGCTGATCAGAGTTTAGGGAAAAATTGTGGCAAAATTTAAGTTGCTGAACTAAAGTATCTAGTGTCATCCCTGATTTTAGGCAAAGCTTTACTCTTATCTTCACTTTTACCTTTAAAGGATAACCAGAAATAACTATTAAAATGGTTAAATAAAAAATAGCGATAATGCCAAATGCTGGCAAGGATGCAGAGAAACTGGATACGTGAACAGTGGGAATGTACAATGGTACAGCCACACTGGAAAATAGTTTGGCAGTTTCTTAAAAAGTATAAACGTAGGATGATGCCTGTGGCTCAGTGAGTAGGGTACCGGCCCCATATACCGAGAGCAGCAGGTTCGAACCCAGCCCTGGCCAAACTGCAACAACAACAAAAAAATAGCCAGGCGATGTAGTGGGCGCCTGTAGTCTCAGCTACTCAGGAGGATGAGGCAAGAGAATCGCCTAAGCTCAGGAGTTGGAGGTTGCTGTGAGCTGTGATGCCACAGTACTCTACCGAGGGCAACAAAAATGAGACTCTGTCTCTAAAAAAAAGAAAAAAGTATAAACATATAGCTACTGTATCACACAGCAATGTGCATATTCCTTGGAATTTATCCCAGGGAAATGAAGACTTCTATGTTCATACAAAAACCTGTACAAATGTATTTATGGAAGGCTTATTGGTAATAGCCTAAAACAGGAAACAACATAGATGTCCTTCAGTGGGTGAATAGCTAAACACACTGTAGTATATCCAGATTATGGAATATTACTCAGCAATGAAAAGGACAGACTACTGATATACACAACAGTGTGGATGAATCTTCAGAGAGTTATGCTGAATGGAAAAAGCCAATTCCATCAGATTAAATGCTATAAGCTTCAATTGATACAACATTATTGAAATGACAAAGTTAAGAAATAGAAAACAGATTCATTCTGATTTAGTATGTGCCAGGGATAAAGAAGGTAGAAGAAGAACATGAGGGAACTGGGTGTGGCCATTGGAAGGGGAACATAGGAGAGCCTTGTGATAATGGAGCTGTTTTGCATCTTGATTGTATCAATGTCAATATCGTGGTTGTAATATTGTTACTCTTAGTGGCAACTTGGTAGATGATATAGTGAATCTATATTATTTCTTAGAACTGCATATGAGTCTATAATTATCTCAAAATTAAAAATATAATTAAAGTAGGGCAGCATTTGTGGCTCAGTGGGTATGGTGCCAGCCCCATGTACTGAGGGTGGTGGGTTGAAACCCAGCCTCGGCCAAACTACAACAAAAAAGTAGCTGGGCCTTGTGTCAGGTGCCTGTAGTCCCAGTCACTCAGGAGGCTGAGGCAAGAGAATCACCTAAGCCCAAGGAGTTGGAGGTTGTTGTGCGCTGTGATGCCACGGCACTCTACCGAGGGTTAATAAGTGACACTCTGTCTCAAAATAATGATAATAATAATTAAATTAAAAGAGAGCCAAGAGAAATTATGTATAGCTTTTCTTAGGTCAATTCTCCTTTTCATAATTATCCATTCATGTCTTAAATCTTACAGAATTTTGTCAAAGGAAAGCCAAGAAAACCCCTGACTTCCTCTAAAGACAACAGTAATCATTAAAAGTCATCTGTCAAAGGTTCTGGCATTCTTTATGCAGACTTTCAGGGGACCATGAGTTCATAGTCTTTGACATGCAGAGTGATTCCTAAGGTAGGAATCTTAGATCTTTAGGAGCAAGGTATCTGAACTGATGCTAAGTAAGTGGGAGGATGGCTGAGGTTACTTCCCGCCCCCCCCCCCCCCATAATTACATTTCTTCTGGCCCTAAAGAACCTTTCTGACCAGTCTTAAGATCTAAGAAGTTTACATTTGACATACATAGTTCAGGGATCAGCTTAGGGAATAGTAGAAGCGGAATAATGAATCTTAGTGGTACTAAACCGATTGGGGCTTTTTCATTGTTTTTAAGGCTTAGAATATAATATTCATTCCCTAGTTCTATGGCTCTCCTAACGCAATACTTATATCCTGGGGAAACTCACCACATTCACTCAGGGTTTTTTTTGCTTTTATGTCATTTCGTGTGGGGTCTTCTAGCCTGATAGGTTACCCTCTCTGTGAGTTTTCTAGTCTAAGCAAAGTCTCTTTCAGAATCATTTTTTTCTGAGAGCTATAGTTGAATATACTTTGTTTCCTTTTGTGTTGTAGGGATTATCATACTTAATTTTCACAGTAACCATCACCATCCTTTTATAGAAGCTGAGAGAAACTAAGTCATTTGTCTATGGTCACACAATTCATAAGTGACACAACTAGAATTTGAGTTAATTTCACAACACTCACACTTGCCTCCCTTTGCAGCATCTTTGGGTTGTTAATTTTTTCTTTCAACAGACATTTTTTTTAAGTACTTGACATCTTTTAGGCCCTGTGCTGGATCCTATGGATACAAAACATAATGAACATGATTCCTGTAGTTTATTATAGGGACAAATGTTAGTACATTGTGAAAAATAAAATAACTCATAACCTGTTATGGTTTTGGAAACATTTAAGCTACTTTAACTATAGTATATCCCTGAGAACAAAATAGTAAGCAGTCAATTTATGAATTTGTTCACTTATTCAACAAATATGTTGAGTGTGTGCAATATGCTGGGTGCTATGCTAGATTCTAGGAGTCACCACTCCTGGCCTGCTTTCTTACTTCTTAATAGGGCTTACACTTAATTAAATGTTTACAGAAATAAATAGAAAATTGGAATTAACAAACACTATTAAAGAAACGTATGTGATGCTCCCAGAGGGAGTAATCGGAGAGTCTGATCTTGTCAGGGACATTTTCCCTCAGGGGCATAGCTAAGGGACTAGCTGATCAACATCTCTGTGCTCAGAGAGAAGCAAGGCTCAACACGATTCAAGTGGGGGGAGGGGAGGGGAGATTCCCAGCCAACAGTTACATTGCATGGGTGAGGGGCACACGTGTAACATGAACTTAAAATATACAGGGGCAGATTATGTGACCAATATCCTCATAGTATTCTGGAAAAAATATGAAAGAGTAAACAGGTATTAACTAGGACAGGAGCAGAGGCCAGAGGAAGTAAAATGCCTGAGTCAGGTCAGGGGACCAAAGAAATTTCAGAGCGGCTTCAGGAGACAGGCTGGAGAGGATGGTGCTGGCTGAAGTCCCAAGGACAGGCACAGCCAGACCACGCAAGACCTGTGGATCTCAGTAAGGATATTTGATCCTGGGAGCTAAGGAACATCACTGAAAAATATTTGAGCAATAAAGTTGTATTTGTGATTTAGACGGGATTGGTGGTGTACCTGGGGAATTCCAATAGAGAACCGCTGAGGCTGCAAGGCCTGAAATCATAGCACTGGGCCTAGAGCTGTGGTGTGAAGTTAGAGAGAGGTGAAGGGGTTTCGGAAGTAGTCAGGGGTAACATAGGCAGAAATTAGTGTTAGGTTGAATATGGGCTTAGGAGAAGAAAAGTGTGAGGATGTTCCTGTGTTTCCATGACAGGATCCGTGGTGGGACTCATCATTGTAATGGGACCCTGGGAGCAGATCAGATTTGGAAGGCAGATTTTGAATTCAGTTTTGGTCATTGTGGGTGTGGGGTGACTTTGAGAGGGACAAGTGGAGCATCATGTAGCCTAGTGGGGAGGTCTGGCTGGAGATACACCTTTGTGCAGGTGGTACATGACGTCAGGATCGTGGGATGAGTGCCATTGCCGAGAGAGAGAGAGAGAGAGAGAGAGAGAGAGAGAGAAAAGAGTGCCTGGAACGAAGCCTGGAGGAGTTGCATCTCATGGCAGCGTGGACCCAGAGTCACCTCCAGAGGAGATGGAAGCACGTCGCACACGGCAGGAGGAAAAGCCGTAGAGTCACGACAAGAAGGAGAAGGTAGACTGGCTAGCAATGCCGAGTGAAAGTCCTTCGGAGTATGGGTATGGCAGTCACTGGGGACTTGAGCAAGAACTAGTTTTTATGAGGAAAAGATAGATTAGAGCAGAGCAAAGAGTGAGTGAAGGTAAAGAAATTGGATAGTGTGAGAATAGACAGAGATGTCTTGAGAGACAAGAATTGCCAACAGGACATGTTTCTTTCTTTCTTTTTTTTTTTTTTGTTGTAGAGACAGAGTCTCACTTTATTGCCCTCAGTAGAGTGTCATGGCATGACACAGCTCACAGCAACCTCCAACTCCTGGGCTTAGGCGATTCTCTTGCCCTCAGCCTCCCGAGTAGTTGGGTCTACAGGCGCCTGCCACAAAGCCCAGCTATTTTTCTGTTTTGCAGTTCCACCCGAGGCTGGGTTTGAACCGGTCACCTTCGGTATATGGGGCCGGTGCCCTACTTGATGAGCCCCAGGCACCGCCCCAGGACATGTTTCTGTAGAAGATGGGAGAGACTTGAGTAAGTTTAAATGTCACTCGAAAGATTTATTTGACAAGAGCTGTCAGCTAAACAAAGAAAAAAAAGGTAATAGGCCATGTTGGCTCATGAAAGGGGAACAGGGAGGGAAAGATTTGCAGAGATCCACCTGTTTGCGTGCTTGGTCTGAGGAAGATGAGGGAATCTGTTTGCTTGGGGAGCCGGAGATGGTATCCTTGGCTGAGAGTGAAGGCCCAGGAGGGAGAGATACAGGTGAGAGGAGAGTTGAGGAAGGTTGAGATGTGGTAGTCGTTGTGACTGCTGGGGAGGGAGTTGGCTTGAGAGGACCAGTGGAATCCCGGATGAAGGCTGAGGTAACATGTATTACCCCAGAAGCTTGGTAACATGTATTTTCTTATACTGCTCAATAAGCTCACATGGCCCAATTAATTTGGGTTAATAACAGCTCTATAAATAAGAGAAAAGTATTTGAAAAAGGTGGTAAAGATTTTAAAATACGGTGATTTTTTTCAAGTGTTTGGGGAGACTGGGAGAAAGGGTATTCTTTTGAAAATATGTGAAATTGTGAAAATCTCTGAGTGTTCACGTGTTTGTCACATGAACTGGCTGAGGGGAAAAAAGTTCCTTTTCATGGAGGAAAACTGACCAATTAATGTGGTTTAAACATTGAAGCTTGGGGTGAGTTAAAAGCTTAAGGTTATTTTGAAGGATTTCAGGATTTGTGTAGCATGGTATACTGAGGTTGTGGAATTTTTATTTTTGCCCTTGGGACGCTGGTGTTAGGTTTCTGCGATGTTCCTATCCATTCAAGAAGATGAGCAGATGTTTCTATGAATCTCACACTAACTCAGCAAATGGAGCCTTCCTTTCTAAATTGGTTTCTTGGCTGAGGAAAACAAGAGACAGTCACCTGGAGATCAGAAATGTGCGACTAATTACCAGAAATGTTTATTTTAATGAGTTGGCCTCAGCTTGACTGAGAGGTATTTCCTGAGTGTGAAACTTCCTATTTCCTATGTGTGGGGCACACTACCTGGTGTGCTGGTGGTGGCACAGGAGAGCACACAGAAGGATCGTCCCCAGAATTTCTTATGTGGCTGGGGAAGGAGCATCCTCATACAAAAACACAGAAAGAGGCTATAAGTAGCCTCACAAATGCGGATGTTTTGGGAGGTGAGCAAAGGCTCAGAGAGTGAGAGAAAGAAGAGGCTATCGAAAGGCCCCATGAAGGAAGATTCAGGAATATGAAGAGAGACGGAGCTAGAGTAAGTACAAGGCTCAGGTCTATTAAGAGCTGCCCATGTATCTATTAGGAGATTGTGGAAAATCACGTGGGAGGTTAATAGGGCTGGGCCCAGAGGGGCTCACTCTACTGGCCAGAAGTCAATCACATAGCCCCACCTAACTGAAAGGGTGGCTGGGAAATAGTTTAGCTGTGTGCCTAAGATGTAGAAGAAGATGTAGATTTATCGAGCATTTAGCTAGTCTCTGCTGCGTGCCTACTGGGGCTTCGCAGAAGAAATTTCGATTCCTGTCCCCCTCACTTGTTTTTTAAGCCCTTCCTCCCAGAGATGAGATGCGTTCGGTTCCTCCAGCTATATTTATATATCTTTCCCACCAAACACTCTACCACCCTGATCATCATAAAGCAAGCATCCTTGTTTTTTATTGTTCTTCTCAAAATGAGACTCTTCCAGAAGAACGTCATAGCCTACATGTGATTTAAAAACTGCTAGTAAAGTGGGATTATTGTTTGCTTTGATTTTCTAACCATGAGGTCAAAGAGAGGCCCCACATTGGGAAGACTTTGCATTTAAAGGGACATAAGAGAAGCCCATGAGAAGAGAATTTGAAGAAGGAAAAGGGGCTCCGTGATGCAATTTCAGCTGTGGGAAGCACCTGTGGTTTGGAGCTGTTCTCACCTACTTCTCAAAGAGGGAAAAAAAGGCACCCATGCTCATAAATCAGCCAATTCATTTCCATCAACGCTTCTTAGTGAAGTGAAGGAGAACCAGTGTACTCAGACCATGTTACTTATATATTAGATGATGGCTATAAACGAAAAACCACCACCTCTTTTTGTCGTGATGTTAACTAGTCTACATGTTTTACATAGTGTCTAAGTGTCACAACCAATAATCTAGCCAGAGTAAAATGTTTTTATTGTGATGTTAACTAGTCTACCTGTTTTACATACTGTTACAACCAATAGTCTTGCCAGTAGTTCAAACAATTACATGATATAAATGCAAGTTAGCATTGCTATGAGAAACTAAAATTTGTCATCCCATACTTTTACCTGCATGCAACGTAGCACTGCTGTTATGCCATTTCCACACATCCCTATCCCTTAGAGTTCTCAAGGTTTTCATCTAGAAACCCTGTGAAGGGAGAAAAAATGAGGTTTTTTTCTTTTCTTTTCCAACAAGCGGACATTCTTGTCAAAGAGAATAGATTGAAAACTATTTAGTTTCTAAATTCCTAGAAGCGAAAAAGCCCAAAGGTCTCTCTCTTGATCTAATATACCGATGCATTTAGCTAATTATTTCAAATATTTCTTCCTACGTTGAATTCTTACTGTCAAGGTTTCAGGGTCTGCAGGGTTCCATAGTTTGAGTTAGTCTAATGGTTTAGGGTTAGACCCATTGCGAACAGTGGCTAACACACTTCCCTTTTTCTATAAATGTGACTATTGTTGGATGTTGACGTCGTAGGAAACAGAATTCACTGGCATCACGATTCTAATTGAGCTTCCTGGTGCAGTTCCCTTCTCCCTCCTCCCCCTTTATGTTTCTTCTTGTCCCCAGGCTGAGGGCATAAACATCATTTATTAATTCGAGTAACAGTGACATTTTTGACAGATTCTCCCATAACAACATCTTAGTGATATTAACAGATTATCACCATGCACTTTAGCATAAATAAAACAGTGAGTGTCTAGGCAAAAAGCTCTGTACTTTTTGAGCTCAGTGTGTTTATAATATATAGGAAGACAAAACACAGAGATAGCATAAATACCTAGTCTTTGTTGTAATCTGTTGATTGATATTTTTCAGGAAATACTTTATAACTACTTCACCAAGAAGGACATTAGGATACTGAGGGACAGAGGCGAGATGGTGTTGGCGGTGGGAAGGCAGATTTGTTTTCCAGAGAAAAGATTGGGAGCCAAGGAGCCAAGGGGATCTTCAGAAACGAAACCCTTGGCTTGGTCCCAGTGCATTTGTTTTTGCTGTCTGAATTATCTTGGCACCTGGGGCTGGGGGGAAAATGTTTGTGAAAACTACAGATGCAATTTTCTTCTTTGGCTTTTCCATAATACTGTGATTATGAAACATGCTGAACTGGGGTGTAACATTCATTGGAGAACATTCTCCAAATTGCACTGAGAACACATTTTGGCCTATGGGGCATCATTTGGAAAACACAGACCTTTCAGGGGGTTCTGGCTTTTCTTTTTTTCCGATGGGCTGATGATCTCATAATGATGTTAGTTTGGGCCTCAATGACTAGATTTATTATTATTAGTTTTTCTTAAATTGGGCAATCCTTAAATGTCTATAACAATGTTAAAAATAGGTCAGAAAAGAGCAGGTTAGACTAGTCTAGAAACCTCCAGTTCTGGCTATGGAAAATTTTCATAATAAAATTAATTTAAATTCAGTTTCACAAAATGTTATATTATGGAACATATTGAAAAAGAGAAGGTTAGCTGAAAAGTCAAACGTGATAGGATTTGGAAATTACCAGGCTTTGAAATATGAAAGTATTTCTCATATGTTGAGGCAGAATTTGTATTCTGTTTCTCAATGGCATTTTGTAAGACTACTTGCTGGTCTTGCTCGTCTACGTAAATAGAATTGAAACATCTCTATGTTAAAAATGTCATGGAAGTAATAATGGCCTGTGAACACAAATTTTTATAGGTCTTTGCCCTCCTTACTTTGGGGAGGCATAATTTGTGGAGACATTGTGCTAATCTACTCCGATGCAGGGTCGGTGGAATGAAGGAGGAGGAACAAAGAGAAGGGTTGAGGAGCAAATGCAGACAGAGCACATTCAGAATGCTACCGGCACACCCCAAGAGCTATTTTTTAATTGTTTGTCTGGCTGAATTTGGAGGCCAAACTCTGGAATTCTGCTTTGCCCCTTATGACTGGAGTCTTTGCTGGCATAGATATAAGTTAATTTTCTTCTCAACTCTTCCCGATTAATCTATACTTCCTCCAGTGATTTGAAATGTTGCATGTACTAATACAAAAATTTAGACCTAGACATATTTAGGTCTCCTTGGCAGTGAGTCTCGTTTAATTTTTGCCTTTCTTGTCTAGCGCTGCTATCATGATGTTTTCATTATGATAGGTTTCTAATACACTTTATTGTGATGGACGGCATAACTCCCATTATGTCTTTTATTCTTTGCTCTTTCAAGAAAAAGAATTACTATGGAAAATAATGCTCCTGTGTCTGTCTCAGTGTTTCAAGTATTTGAAGCTACCATTGCGAATTACTTTTTCTTTTAATATACGCTTGGGTTTTACTTAAATATTTTATTTAGTTATGTTTGCATTTTAAGAAAAGTGAGATAAATGTATGTTTTTAAAAATAATCATTGGTAGGTTTGGTATCAGGCTTGTAAAGTGTTACCTTCCAGTTACCTTCTATTATTTATCTACATTGTAGAATATAGTATAATTTTGAAGTAATTTACCTCTTAAGCCATTTGTTCCTTGTTGCTTTTGTTTAGACGGATTTTCTAAAAGCTGTTTTCTTTACTGCTATATATTTATTCTACTATATTCTGGTTACAATTTCTCTCTGGATCTTTTTTTTACTTTATGTTTTCTTACATTATTGCCACTGCATTAGTTTATCACATTAATCAGAATAGGGTTGCATAGGCTATTTTATATTTTTAATTTTGTTTCTATATTTGATCATGTCTACTCTGTCATTTTTAACGAAGTTTAAATTTCCTTTCTCAGTCTTGCCCTTCTACTTCATTGCCCTTTTTTCCCCACCTGCTTTTATTTTTATTAATTCATTTTCTCTATTTTCCTTAAGGTTATTTTATTGATCTTTTTCTAGGCTACTTAATGAATATGTAGTTCTGTTTTTCTTTTTATTGATTCATTACTGTGACTTTTCTTAGGGTTATTCTTTCTGCTAACCTTTATTGGACTTTTCTAGCTTATCGAGCTGAACATTTTGTTCTTTTTTTAAATTCATTTTTAAAAATCATGAGGACCCTGAATGTCATAATTTTTTCCCCTTTGGGTCTATTTTTTATTATGCATCATCAGCTTTTATGCAGATTTTCTAATTGTTCTTAATTTTAAAATAGTTTGTAATTGCAATTTTGATTAATCTTTACTCTGTGCTAAGAATGTTGTATTTTAAAATTTTGCCTTTTTGTTTTTACTTTTAAAGATTATCTTCTGATATTAATTTCCATTATGTTTGTTTGTATATGTTTCACATCCTACTGCATTTATTTTGAGGATAGTCTGTGGTAAAGGTTCTAAATAATTTCTGCGTTTTATAACTTGCCAATATTTTTTTCTGCCTCGAACCTCTGATTAATTTTTTAAAACAACAAACATGTATTTCCTACAGTCCTTACATGGGGGCTAATCCCATTCTCTGATCAATTTTTGGTCAACTTTGTACAAAAACTATTTTCTTTGAAGATTCTAAACTTTTACATGTAACTGTTAAATCAACTTCATTAATTGTGATATCAATCATATACTTTATGGTCCTTTTTAATTTTCAACCATTTTTTCTCTTTAAGAGAATTTTATTTAAGTGTGGCATTAGTATTGTAGTTATGTCACGTATCAGTATCAGGCATAACTATATCTGTGTATATATACACACTCATGTATATGTATTTATAAACAAACATTATAATATATGATGTCATCTGGGATGTACCATTTCCTTTGTAGCTACAGCTTATTTGCAGCAAGCATATTTTCAATGTTTTTGAAAGTAAGGATTTTTATTCCTGCCTAAAATCTTGCAGAAGTTTACACGCTGCTTGATATGTTAAGCTTTAGGTTTTTAACTTATTCTTTTCTGTGTCACCTCTCTTACTGACCTTAGAAAAGTTTCCTAAAAAATTTGCATTGAGTTTTTGTTTCTATTATATTTCTCTGGGCTCTCCTCTGGGAGCCCTCAATACCTGTGCATTAGCTCTCTTGGCTTTATTTTTCACTTTCTTCTTCATTGTACTTTCATTTTTCTTTCTCCTGATGAAGTCTTATACAACAGTTAAATAATACTTACATCTACTGCCTTCAGTATCAATTGATTTTTCTACTTCTAGTTTTTTTGGGTCATCTTTTTTTAAAAAAAAATTCTTCTCTCCTTTCATTTTACCCCTTGTCCATTGTCTTGTTTAACCTGCCAGGAATCCTCTTCATTGTCTCCTGTTTCCTTTTCAAAAGAAGCCAAACATCTTTATTCTTTATGGAAAACCACATGAATTTTTCTTTTGGATTCTGCAGTAAAAGTGTTCTCAGAGGTTTCTTCCGAATTTTTGGAACAGTCTCTCTTTCTCTTGTTCTCTACTTTATAATGTTTTTCTATGACATTTTAAGTGAAATTATCCCCAGGATACTCAGCTTGCGTGGGTCTTCCTGTCCTAGGTCTTTTTCTGCTGTAATGGGGCTGAGAACAACAGCAACCAGTTTACAGTTTAATGGATATTAGTGGGTTTAGTTTCCATTTCAATTACCATTTTGGGGGAAATGTTTATTTAAGATCCCTCTCCTCGGTGCTTTTCAACCTTTCAGCTGAGAGGAGAAATTCTGCATGCCATCTATAACTATCTCTCTGCTAGGACTATTCCTCTGCATGCGGTTCCCCTCCTGCACCCATCACCAAAGCCTCTTAGAATGTGCGCCACTGCAGGCCTCTCTCCCCAACTTTCTGCTCCTTTTTTCCTAGAGAAGGTAAAATGGTGACAGAAGGTAAAAAGGAGCGAAGAGTCTTCACCTCAGAGCACAATTCTCAAAGCCAAGAACTTTAGGTGCCTCTTTCCTGATAAAGGCAAGGAGAATGTGTTCTTAGCTTGCCTCCTCTCTGAGCCCAGGAACTGGAAGTGAAAGTTGAGTGTGCCATGGAAGAATGGAATTCCATTTAGGCTGCAAAGTTAGACTCTCTCTGTTCTTTATATAGTGTGGAATTGGTTGTCTGTTAGTTTGAGTTTTAA
The DNA here is from genome assembly GCA_963574655.1 of Perodicticus potto. Taxonomy (NCBI): domain Eukaryota; kingdom Metazoa; phylum Chordata; class Mammalia; order Primates; family Lorisidae; genus Perodicticus; species Perodicticus potto. The sequence continues at coordinate 21,547 of CAUYRH010018858.1, forward strand.
AGGTCGTTTCTTCGATGGTTTTAGTGGATAAATTGGGAGATGCTGTTTTGAACCTGAACCTATCAAGAGGTTATGAAAAACACGATTGCACTTTTATTTAGAGCTTGTGTGCTTATCATTTAATTTTTAAATCTCTGGCTCTGCTTGGAGTTAAGACACAATCCTGTGATTAATATTAAAATATAAATTTAAAATTATCTTCTTCCTTCCTGTCATTAATATTAAAATATGAGCTTAAAATTGTCTTCTTCCTTTCTTTTCTTTTTTTGAAGTAAAAGTATTTCAAAAGAATAAGTAAAATAGAATCTTAAAAATTCCATAGTCACAGGTAAAAATGTAACAGAATTGCATTCTGTTTAAATCCATTGTAATGTATGCCTAATGTCTTCTGTTTGGTATGTTTTTCTTATTCTTACAGTTGATACAACTAAAGGACAAGAATTTTCTTTATGTCATTGACTCATAAAGGTCGTAGTCAGTAGAAAATGATCACATAATGTGTGCAAATCATTCTCACTGTTAGTTCTATTGACAAGAAAATAATTAAATTGTGCATGTTAATAAAGGAGATTAAACCATTTAACAAGCTGTTCCTAATATGAGAAAAATAATAGTGAGAGCTAAAATTAATGTGAAAAGCACAGGAGGAAGTTCAGGGATTGGTATGGGAAGGAAATTAGTGAGTATCTATCTGAGTGTACAATTATAGTTTTGAAATAATTAGTCACCTAATTGTATATCCAAATATAGTAATTGTTTCATAGTTATGATTTATTTTAAGTATTTTCTGTGTGTAATTTTCAGTTGCGTGTGTGTGTTTTTTTAAAATCAAATTGTAGAACACATTCGTGTGAAGTTGCTTTAAGGATGTATTTAAAACTCATTTTGGAACAAGTAGAGTTTTTCCTCTCCTTAATGTCCGTGAGGGTGAATCGTTTCTCTGATCTTTTAGGTAAATACATTTATGTTAGTTAAATGGTAGGAAGTTAGTGCTAAACAAGAGAGATTAAGGAAAAATAACACATTGAATGCAAATGAATTTTTTGTAACTGATTAGTTAATTGAGATTTTGCCTATAATCTATTTTTATTTTATTGGTAGATGCATGTTGATTTGAAGTAAGATAAAAAAGAGTTGTCAAACTATATATAAACTGTGAGCAAATTAAAATTTCATAGGTTTTACTCAAGTAGAGCAATCATCTAGAATGCAGGAACAAAAAGAATGTGACAGGGCCAGGTGCCGTGGATCATGCCTGTAAATGCTAGCTCTTTGGGAGGTTAAGGAGGGTGGATTGCTTGAGCTTAGGGGTTCAAGACCAGCCTGAGCAAGAGTGAGACCCCTCATCTCTACTAAAAATAAAAAAACTGAGGCAAGAGTATTGTTTGAGCTCAAGAGTTGGAGGTTGCTGTGAGCTGTGATGATGCCAGAACAACAGCTTGAAACTGTCTCAAAAAAAAAAAAAAGTGATAATGGGAGTGCATTATTTTGAATGTACATTAAAACTAGCTGCAAAAGCCCAATTCATAATTGCTAAGACGTGGAAGAAGCCCAAATGCCCATCGACCCACGAATGGATTAATAAATTGTGGTACATGTATACCATGGAATACTATGCAGCCTTAAAGAAAGATGGAGACTTTACCTCTTTCATGTTTACATGGATGGAGCT
>CAUYRH010018859.1:0-60682 GCA_963574655.1 Perodicticus potto
TTTTTTTGAGACAGAGCCTCAAGCTGTCACCCTGGATAGAGTGCTGTGGCATCACAGCTCACAGCAACCTCCAATTCCTGTGCTCAAGCGAGTCTCCTGCCTCTGCCTCCCAAGTAGCTGGGACCACAGGCGCCTGCCACAACGCCCGGCCATTTTTGGTTGCAGCCGTCATTGTTGTTTGGCAGGCCCAGGCTGGATTCGAACCCGCCAGCTCAGGTGTACGTGGCTGGCGCCTTAGCCCGCTGGGCCACAGGTGCCAAGCCACCTTTTACATTCTTAAGACACTAACTTTCTGCATAATAGCCACTGAGTACCAGTCCTACCGTACACAGAACCCTTAGGAGCTGGGGGCCGATTTCCAAACCCCCTCAGCTGATCGTGGAAAGATGGACACTGAGAGGGGATGTGGGAGGGGCAAGACCAGAGGAGAGATTCACGGGTCTTGTCTTGAACAGGGACTCACACACTCGTGAACAACAGCACAGCACACGGCCACACTCTCCCCCAAGGGCAGTTTTGTGACTCCTCCCGCACACCCAGGGAAGAGCCTCTGGAGAGGGCACCGTCTGGTACAGGGTACGGAGCCAGCAGACAGGGGTGGCACTTTGTGACTTTAGGAAACACAGGTGCTGCTTCCAGTTCTCTGGAGATTGGAGAGGCAAAATGGTGGAAAAGCACTATTTTTGTTTATAAATGAAGTCCTTGGTGACCACCTGCTGTATGAAGGGCAAATAGTGCTACCTACAAAGCCCTGCGAAGGATGCAAATCCGTCGGCCGCACCCAGCAACTGCCTGCTGGTGAGAGGACGCGCCTGGAGAGGGAACGACTGTCCAGCGCAGGAAATTCCTGAGATCGAATGTCCTTGATCCGTGTCCTGATAGCAGGGTTTCAGGGAAAGAGCAGCCAGGTTGTTCCCAAAAGTTCAGAGGAGGAATTGAGGCAAAATTACTAAATTCTGAAGGATTAGCCCACAAGAGAAGAAGGAAATCACGGGCCACCACAACAAAAACAAAGGCATAGAAGTGGGATGGTCAGAATTTGCCCATAGAACAACTTCGGCTGGAGGGGGAGCTGGAGCCGTGGGAGTCCCGGGAGACAGTGGTCACTGGCAGCAGGAGGAGAAATGTGGATTTGTTCACAGATGCCTGTGCGAGGTCTCTTGGCCTCCAGAAGCCAGCAGTCGGGAGGGAGCCATCAAATGCTGCGTGGAGTTGAGGGCCTCGCAGGGACTGAGGGAGCAGGTGGTTAAGGGCTGGGGCAGCAGCCAGCTTTCAGTGGGCAGTGTGATCGTGGGGGAGCCCGTGAGCCGGGAGAGCTGAGGTGGGGAGAGGGACACTTTCAGGGGGTGGCCTTGGGACTTAAGTTGGAGGAGCTAACAGAGGACCTGGTGTCAGGGTTCAGATTACGACTGAGCTTTGCGAAGAGCAGATAGATCAGCCCTGGCCCGCACACAATACTCCACTTGGAGATGTATTTTTCGGACCTGCACGGTGCTTTTTAAAACTAAGAAAACTTTGTATAGATATTAATAATTAGATTTTTCTGGACAAGTGGAAAGGTCGGGCCTTTCTGGGCCTATAGCTGGCAACATTACCTGATGGGACCCTGGGCTATTCAGCTATTGGTAGTCCCACCCTCACTACTGCCCCACACCTGGAAGCCTCACTCTCAGGCCCCGGGGTTGGGGGGCAGGACTTTGCATCCTGGGTGCTCAGAGGGCTGCTGTTCATAGGACGGAGACAGGCAGGGAAGGAAAATACCACTCACATCCACATCCAGGCTCCCTGGCCTGTGTCTGTCCCAGGGAAGGGGCTCCCTTCTCCTTTTGCATGAAGGCACCATACAGGGTAAAAAGGTCCCTTCTCTCAAAGGTGTGTTCTCTGCATTTTTCACTGGCCACAGTGCACTATGTGACCCAGGAGAAGGAAACCAACTCGGGGGCTAAGAGTGAGAGGAGACTGCGTTCTCAGACACAATCGTCCAAGTCCTTCCTCTAAGAAACATAGATAGCAGGAGGCCAGTGCCCAATAATGAGAAGCTTGGGAAACAATAAGTGTCTAATCGAGACATTTACAGCGGGGAGAAGATTTTAATTGGTCGCAACTGCAGGGATAATCATTTACAACATACAAAGACTTTCTTTTGAACCTCACAGCAATCAAGCGTAGCAGCTATTTTTATTTCCCTATTTTGCAGATGAGGAAATGGAAGCTTACAGAGATTAAGTGATTGGCCTCAGGCCATTGCATTTAATCCTACTAATCATATTAACGGCCACGGTCCTGTCCCAGCCAGGTTGAGCACTTCACACACACATTTGCTTATTTAATCCCAACCCCATGAGGGGAGGCTGCTGTTCTTTCTTTCCAAGAAGGCTGAGTCCTAGAGGATCTGGATGGACTCAGAGTTCATGTTCCTCATACAAAATGAGACATATCCATTAACAATGAGAAAGGATCTGCTTACAGGAGAACCAGTCCACACGAATCTGGGATTAAAACCCAGGTCTTCAGTCTAGAATCTTAATTATGCCTACTATTCTGACTTCATTTTTAACATTTATTTCTTAGAACCATAGCTGAAATGGTTTATGCAGGATACATCATCAGGAAACTCCAAGATCTGAGCATTAACCAGAGTATTTGTGATGCTCACCTTTTCGATGAGACAGATCAGCTCTGTGTCCTCCTCTGGCCATGGTAGGGGTTAAGCTCTGGCCTGAGTCAGCAAGATCTGGGCTTCAGCCCAGCCCTGCAACTCACCAGGGCCTTGAATTTGGGCCGGTCACTCACCTCTCAAAAGGCTCATCTGTCTGCTCTGGGACAGGAACACAGACACAGCATCCCATGAGGCCAAACACCAGGGTCTGGTGCTTGGTAATCAACTGATGATAGGCGGGAGGCCTTGCTCCCTGTCCCAGGCAGAGGAAACAGCACAGGCTGTAGGGCTGTGCCATTTCAGGGGAAGCTGGGACAGGCTCAAGAGATGTCTCCTTTATCTTGTCGCCAACACAGCCACACCCCAACGGTACAGGGAGTGTAATCCCTGAGAATGGGCCCAGCACCAGCTGGAAACGGGCCTCAACTTGGACTTCAGCCCTCCTGTCACCCACGACTGTCACCTTGACTACATGTCTTCTCAGTCCCCATGTCTCAGAATAGTCCAAGACAGTAGAGGGCACTTGACCCAGCTAACAACAGTATACACTGGGCCATATTTTCTGCTTTTCCAGAAGCTTCTGTATCTCAGGCTGGGTGCATGCTCAGTTGTATTCTCTGAGATCCCCTCTGTGCTTATTATAAAATCAATCCCAGGGCCCTCCTGCTCCTGATCCATGTGGGGGAGACTGGGGGGACCCTGTACCTGCCTCTTTGCTCCCTTTTATACACTGCCCTGCCAGCCTGGGGGCTTAGCCATGCCCTAGGAGGAGCTTGGAAAGAAGGCTGGTCCCCCAGATCCTGCCCCAGCATCTTTAAAGGTCTTGAAAATCTGTGAGAGAGATAGAGAGAGGAAGGAAGGGAGGGAGGGAGGGGGAGAGAGAGAGAGAGAGAAAAAAAAAAGAAAGAAGGAAGAAAGAAGGGAGGGAGGAAGGGAGGGAAAGAGAGAAAGAAAGAAAAAAAGAAAGAAAAAGAGAAAGAAAGAAAAAGAAAGAAAGAAAGAAAGAAAGAAAGAAAGAAAGAAAGAAAGAAAGAAAGAAAGAAAGAAAGAAAGAAAAAGAAAGAAAGAAAGAAAGAAAGAGAAAGAAAAGAAAGAAAGGCATGCCACTTGGTCATGCTGAAACACCTCTGGGCTGGCGAGCAGCCAGGAGGCCTTTGCAGTCCCGGGTGGTTTGCCCAGGCACATCCTGTGAATGCGGGAAACTCGGTCCCCTGCCCATGGCCCAGTTGTCCCTGGGTATCGTGCACCAGACACTGGCCAGCACTGGCAGCAGTGGGAGCTGTCAGACAGGGCTGTTGTTCTCAAGCAGACAGTGTCCAGGTGCTCATCCTCTGGCAGAGGAAGGAGTCAGAGCACCCTGAGGGGGGCCTGAGATGAGGAGGAGGGAGCTAGGAGGGCCCTGCTGGAGCAGGTAGGACAAGGGCAACCCCCTCCGCTGGGAACTGCAGGACAGAGTGGGACTGCAGAAAAAAGGAAAAAGAAGGAAAGGACAGAAGTGGGGGAGAGGGAGAGGGAAGGAGGGCAGGGGACAGGGAGGCCATCTCCAGATCTGGCTCTGCAGAAATCTCTTTGGAAGAGAAGGATTCAGGATATGGGAGGGAAAGAAGGATGTGAGAGTTTCCAAAGTTCTGGTCAAATTTTCAGATGGGAATGACCTCCCAATAAAAGAGTCCCCCCCACCCCCACCCCGAGTTCTATAGAGAGAGTGAGAAACTGTTCGGGAGCTTAAAGCTTTCCGAGCCAGAAAGAACCTCTCAAGAACAAGAAAGCTGAAAGCTGAGGCCATTAAAATGATTTGCTTAAAATAACCCAACTGGGTTGGGGCACAGACTGATTGACACCCTGGATAGTGCTGTAACCACCGTGACAGAATAAGAGAGTTCCCAAGTATGATAAAGATTGATGGCAGATTGATGGCCAGCACTCTCTCCATGATGGGACTGCCCCCACCATCCTCCTATATACCACAACATTCAGTGGTCTCTTGTCTCTTTCGGATGTTAATTTTATAACCTGGCACGCTTTACGCAATAGACTAATAAAGCAAAATGTACACAACCAAACAATGAACGCCAGTACCTTGGAAAGCTGCACACCTATGTTTAGCAATTGCATTCATGTCTGGTAATTGTTTTCAGAGTAATCCATCCATCATTCGTTTATTCTTATGTCAGCCAGACTCTGGTATTGGCAATTAAAAAATAAATGCAACAGAGCTTCTACTGTGTAATTGCTAAACACAATGACAGCTATAATTAGGGACTGAGGGTGGGTCGAGGAACCTGGGAGGGTTGGTGGCACCCTTTGCAGTGTGGTGCCATAACAGACATTGTAATCAATTAAAGCAATCTTTCCCCAGGAACCTGGATCAAGGAATCAAAACCTTTCTCAGCTCTTATGCCATCTCCGATTTGCTATTCCAGGGATTCTAGCTGAATTTCGTCATTTCACAGTCAGGGCCAGAGAGTTCAACAGCAGAACATGGTCTGGACTCCAGACCTGCACCAGGAGACCTGAGGGGCTGGCAGGAATTGGCCTGCAAGGAGTCACACAACACAGGCCCCAGCCTCCCCACTACCTGGGGATCACATGTAAAATTATGCTCTCACTTGGAGCACTTGGAAAAGCATTTGGATTTCCATGAGCTACTAGAAAAAATAATTTGCCTTTTCTCTTTTTATTATTTTTTAGGTATGACACATATTCTTTTTCAGAAAAATTAGAAAATACAGCTAAAAATAAAAGGTTAAATTAAAGATAGCCATAATCTAACCACTACTGTTTACATCTACACTTGGTTGAATATCTTTCAGTATCTTTCTAGGCATGTTTCTCTCCTTTTATGCACCTGAGCACCTGAGCAGTGTATACTTACAGGGCATTCCATTCATCCTATATATGTGTGTATGTATATATGCAGAAGTATGTACATTTAGGATCGTGTATGTGTGTATATAGAGTCACATGTGGATTATACGTGTGCCTAATAATTATATGATCCTATTTATACCCTAGCTTATAGGCTTCCTTTTCCACTTTCTCATATATTATGAATACTCAAAGTTTCCCTTGCAATGTCTGTTCTGTGTCACTGCCAATGTACCCCCCCCTTTCCCTGTACCCAGAGTATTATGGGTATTGAACCCCTCCCCTTGGGTGGGCCTCCCAGCAGTAAGGAGCAGGGCCTGGCAAATGCAGCCCATGTAGAGCCACGGGGCAGGAGCCAGGGTGAACCAAGGGAACGGAGAGTTCCAGATAACAAAGTACAGAGCAATGCCATGGCCCGTGTCCAGCACGCAGGGGAATCACAACTGGGGAGCAGAGGGGAGGCCAAGGCTGTGTCTGCTAGCAGGGAGCAGGGCGCCCTGGCAGCCCGCTGTCTGGCTTCTGCTGCCCCATCCCTTCACTGGGCCAGACAGCGAGTCACACATGGGGCCAGAGAGGACAGCGTGTTATGAAGAGCAGATTCTCAGAACATTGTCACCATCTATCAAGGCTACCGGTACAGAAAGCACAGAGAAAGTATCACCCAGAACCGGCTCGAATAGCGAGGCTGGCTAGACGAGCCCCAACTCAAGCAAAGAAATCCCGAGAAAAAAGCATTCTAGTTACATTGCTCTATGTTAAAAAACTAGAAATAAAGAAAAATATAGTTAGAGCACTGAGATCTCACTATCTACAAACTCAGACTCACTGTCTGATGACACCATGACCAGCATGCCCCAGCTCACACCTTGCCCTCCACTCTCACTGCAGCCATGCCCCTGAGCTGGCCACCCACACCCCCATCCCCAACCTCCATGTAGAAGGCTTGCTGGAAAGGCCTGCCTTCTCCTTGGCAGCATAGGCCTCCTATGCCCTGCCAAGCAAGCACCTTCTCATTAATAACACTTGTCACACCAGAGTTAACTGTGACACATCTTCAAGTAATCCCTTGAGAGCAGAAAATGTGTCTTATCCATGTTTTTCCCACCCCGTCCTCGTCAAGTGCCTGGCACAAGGGACCCAGAAAATGTTTACAACGAAATCGTGAACTTTTCTGTCTCCCCTAAAGTCTTCTGGATAACTTTTCCAGAAACTTCTAGAAACAATGATGGCTGAGCCCCTCCTATACACTAGGCCCTGTGCCAAGCCTCGGCATTCATATGTCACTTACACTTTTGGCAGGTTGCCAGATTTAGCAAAAACGACAACAATAATATAGGACACCCATTTAAATTTGAACTTAAGATAAGCAACGAATAAGATGTTGTGTAAGTATGGCCCACAAAATTTTTATACCAGGCATCCTGTGTTTCAGCTGGCCATCCTGGCCCCAGTTGCAACCCTGTGTAAGGAACTTTTTGGTCTATTTTACCCATAACTGAGTTTCAAAGAGGTTAAATAACTTTCCCAAGGTAACATATGAGATTGAATTGAGGCCACCTGACTCCAAAGCCCCTGGGTGTGGCCTCTGTTGCCTTGGAGATGGAGCTCAGGGTGGCCCTGGGTCAGGCGGTGTGTACCTTGGCTGGGAGGTGTGATGAGAGTGTCTGTGGTGAGGGCACCCAGCACATGGCGGTCACCAATCAATTCTTCTTAGTCCTTCTCTCCTTTCCTTCTCAAAATGGCATCAGATGGGAAATTTTATGAACGTGAAGCCTCGTTTTCCTCTCCCTGCAATAAGACCCTGCCCGGGCAGGGCCCACCACAAACACCGTGAGTCGGCAGCACTTTCAGGAAAGCAAAAGGGAAGAAGGATGAAGCTGGGAAAGGGCCTCGCCACGTGACTGATTGCGACAGTCCAAGGACTCGGAGGAGCTCAGAGCACAGCGACTCTGGAACTGGGCCACAGGTCCTGGGAGGAGACTTGGTGCCAGCCTGGAGAGTGAAGCCCCGAGAGGGGTCTTCTCAAAGAAGAGGAACAAAGACCACAGCAGACACTGGGAACTTGTAAGGTCAGCAACCTAGGAGCCAGGAAGGAAAAACATCTTACCTTGAAACTCCTCTCCAGGACCACGTGCGGGAGGGCTTTCCAGAAACACATTAGAATGCCAGCAACTGAGGAAGTGTTGGTCCAGGATGAAACGAACCTTTCTGAAGAAACTACACGTGTAGCCTCCTACTGCTGTGACTCGCGTGCTTGCTCTTTGATGGCTCCCTCCATGCTTCTGAAGACACAGAAAGGCTTTTGCCCATTCAGGAGTGGCTAAAGCAGTGGTTCTCACCCTTCCTAATGCTGCGACCCTTTAATACAGTTCCTGTGGGTTGCGATCCACAGGTTAAGAACCCCTGGGCTAAAGGAAGGAGGACGGGGCGGGGGAGGGAGGGAGGGTCCAGATGCAGGTGCAGCCTGCCTGGAACCTTCTGCTCAGTGTTCTCAGGTGCGTGTGCCCAGGATGGGTGTCCAGGCAAGAAGCTGGGAAGGGCTGCAGCCTGCCCTTAGCACCCAGCAGGTGTCAGGTGGACCAAGTGGGACACAGCTCAAGGGATTTGCCTTTGAGAGATTGGAAGAAAGGATTGGAAGCAGGGGTGAGATAAGTACCTTCCACAAAAATCTGAAAGACAAAGGCTCAAACTGATGAACTGGCAAAATAGGAAAGGATGACAGAAAAATCCCAAGAAATCACCCAGCCATGGGGGAAGATTATGAGAAAAATTGATACAAGAAAACCAGGCCAGTGCTCCTACGACAGGCCCATTACTCCCCACTGGCACCATTCACTGGGCTGCTCATGGGCCCTCCTGGCAGGGCTGGACACTGTTCCTGGTGGGATCCTGACTCCTTGCATGGCACCAGGAGGATACACAACAGTGGGTGTCCATCTGTCCATCCTGCAAAGTCCTGCTCCAGGGCCAGCTACTCCATCCCAAGCTAGAAGCCACCTCTGCTTCCCTGACAGTCTACTGTCTGCCCATCTCCTGGGACTGGACACGATAAGCATTTTTAAGGATGGATCACAGGTCTTGGTGCAAATGGCATATGGGGAGCAGATGAGCTGTTGAGGGTGCCACAGACGGAACCACAGCTAGAAAAGACATCTGAGGACTCATCCTGGTCTAGCAGTCACAGGTACGCAGAGCAGGAAACGAGGTGGAAGGATCTCTCCACCCAGGACCCCTCTTCTGGAACCCAGCTGGGCCACCTCCCCCTTCATTTGTCTTTCTTCCCTACCCCCCACCCCCCAGCCCACATGAGGAAGGCCTGGTGTTCACTCTCAACCCTTCTCCATCTCCTCCGGGGCAGACCAGCGGTCCTGGCCCCTGTGAAGCTCACCTTCTGTGCCAGTTCCTCTGCTGCGCACAGGGCAGCCAAGCCAGATGACCCCAGGCACGGCACCTAACTGGGTCATTCTTTTGAGGTTTAACCCTTTCTATGGAGCCACAGTGGTGGTGGCAGTCAAGGAAAAGGTACCCCACCTTCCTTCTTCTTCACCAAACCCTCTCTAGAAAGGATCTGGAACTCCATCAAGCTGAGGAGTAACAACTTGTGACAGTTCACTAAAAACTTGTGTGGGGTGGGAGATCAAAGTTGAGGGCTATCAGCTTTGCTATTGCATCTCCCTGCTAGCAAGCCCTCCCAAGCCCTTGTGTTGTTCACAGTCCTTTCTCAGTGGCACATCAGAAGATTTTGTCATTTCCCCACCTGGCCTGTCTTCTAGAAGCAGCACCAGCCTCCTGGCTTCTCCCCTCTCCTCTCAACCTCCCCACGGCTGCAAACTTCCATGTCCCTAATCTCTTACATTCAAGACAGCTCAGCTCAGACCCAGCTTCCCTCCCAGAACTTGCATGCCCGACCTATGGGCCACATAGAGTCCTGAGGCCTGTCACATGCAGTTGGAAAAACAGGATGTGCACTTGGCCTGAAGCATGGGCAGGTGAACAAAGTCTAAAGATTCCTTCAGGTCTGCTTTAAAGTCAGTGTCCTGGCTGCCAGCCACCAGGCAGCACCTGGTAACCTCATCTAAAACAGGCCTTCTCAATCATGGCCAAGGCCTAAGCTTCCACCTTCCCAGGCAGGCAATCCTGCATTGCTATGGCAAGAAGTCTGTCCTACTGCAAGGTGCTCAGCCAGAGGCTGGGTATGCAGGTGTGCCTTTAGGATTCCAGCTGAGCCTTTTCTTCTTGCAGTTTAAGCAAGGAATTAGCCAGCTGGTCCCTCCATGTAATAAATGTCTCTGTGTATTTGAAGACAGTAATTAAGTTATTCTTGAGCTTTCTCATCTTCAAACTAAACAACCTTGGTCCCCATAAGCTTTCCTTGGCAAATCGTAAGGCCTATGTTGCAGAGGAAAAGCAAAGCCAAACCATCTGATGGGGAAGGCCTTCTGTCTCTAACCAAGAGTCTTGTTCTGAAACTTGGTCTGCACTTGGGTCTTTAATTACAAGTGGATTCAGTAGCTTCGAGCGTCAGACCAGTGAAAGGCCAGGTGCTGTTTGTCAGGTCCCTTGGATGTGCTGGCGCCGCGAGGCTAGTTGTGCGCATTTGGTGGAGGCTTGGATTGCTCCTCTTCAGATTTATTTTGGGTCATGGAAAGGGGCATCCATGAATGACCCGGGAGCCCAGTCAAGTGAAGGTAGAGTAGGTCCCAAGAGGGCCAGTAGCTGCTGGGAAGGATGCCCTCTGTCCCCACAGGAGTCTGGAGGACCAGCCACCAAGGGTCCCTGGGGGAGGCTGGTCACCTTGCCCTGCAGCCAGCACCTCCCCAGGTGAGGCTCCTTGCTGCTTCTAACTCAGACAGAGGTGGCCCACCTGGGCACCTGCCCTCGGTGGGGCTTCTGATCACTTTCTAATTCTTTCCCACATTTTCAGTATGTTGTCTTCAGAGACCCAAGGTCAACCAACACCCTTCTCTGTCCTCCTATTTTACCTGCATGGCAGCCTTCTCAGGAGCTCGTGTCCTTCCTCTGGTCTCCAGGGTCACTGTCTTCCTTTGAGGTCCAGTATACATAGTTGAGGCTGAGCTCCCAGGACTGGGGACTTACAGTACAAGCTTGTACAGCACCATAGCAAATTCAACATTGTTAAATAGTGAACAAGTTACTTAGCCAGTGCCCCTCATTCTGTGTGCCATTCTAGCTATGCCCTGAAATGGAGCAGAGCAGACACGAGTGTGTCCCTTGGTGTATCTGTGCCTGGCCCTGCCTGCACGCTGCTCAGGCTGGGCCTGGCTCTGCTCCAGCTGGACTTGTCTTCAAGGAGACAGAGTTTTGACCAATATAGTTCTTGAGTGGAGGTCTCCAACTGGAGCTTAACCAAAGGGAAAGCAACCTTTTCCAATAATGGAGAAGAAATTGGCTATGTCTCCTTTTCAACAGCAAGGGAGTGAGTCTCAAACATGGTGCCTCCATTAAGGCGTTCAGGACTTCTGACTACATGAAAATGCGCCTTGGGGAAGAAGACCTTAGAACTTTTCCCCATGGGCAGTTGCCTCTGTTGTGTGGCGCCTAGTCTGGTCTCAGCTGCCAGACCATAAGCTCCTATTCTATTCTTGTATCCATAGCCCTTAATAATGTACATATATATACATATTTTTACCTTGTTGAGTAGTCTAATTAACCCATTAGAGTTGTAAATTTTCTTTCTTTCTTTTTTTTTTTTTTTTGAGACAGAGCCTCAAGCTGTCACCCTGGATAGAGTGCTGTGGCATCACCGCTCACAGCAACCTCCAATTCCTGGGCTCAAGCAAGTCTCCTGCCTCCACCTCCCAAGTAGCTGGGACTAAAGGCGCCCGCCACAACACCCTGCCATTTTTTGGTTGCAGCCGTCATTGTTGCTTGGCAGGCCCAGGCTGGATTTGAACCCGCCAGCTCAGGTGTACGTGGCTGGCGCCTTAGTCCATTGAGTCACAGGTGCCGAGCCTAGAGTTGTAAATTTTCAACTGGATCTTTATGAAGAGTCTACCATGTATACTACATTATGGGTGGTGAGAAATAGGATTTCAAAAAGTCAAAAATCATACTTTCCTTCTCCAAACTGTTTACAAAGCCACCAAGAAGACAAGACATAGACATGTCAAATATAAATAAAATACAAAGTGATGTATCCCAACTGTGCCAAAGATGTGTTCACAGGAGCAAAATTCCTCTTGCCAAATTTCCATTTTCTAAAGCAACTTTTCCTAAAGCATTTCCTTCAGAATACCAGTTGCTAGGTGATGATCTGAGAAAAAGCTGTGATGGGCAGATGAATTCAGGACCAGGTCAAGCAGATTCCCTTACCATAAGATTTCTTGAATGTTTTTTGTAAAAGCATCTTTATGGAGATATAATTTATGTATCCATAAAGTTCACCCATTTTAAGTGTACCATTTAATGGCTTTTAGGCTTTTAGTATATTTATAGGGCTGTGCAGACATCACTACGATGTAACTGCAGAATATTTCATCACTTCGAAAAGAAACCTCATGTTATTCACAGTCACTTCACAGCCTCTTCCCTCCCAGCCCCTGGAAACCTCTAATTTACTTTCTGCCTCTGTAGATTTGCCTATTCTGGCCAATTCATAGAGAGGGAATCGTTTACCATGTGGCCCTTTGTGACTAGCGTCTTTCATTTAACATAATGTCTTCAAGCTTCATCCATGTTGTTGCATATACCAGCTGATGGACATTGGGGTTGTTTCCACTTCTTAGCTATTATAAATAATGCTGCCACAAACATTCCTGAGCAAGTTTTATTTGAACATATGTTTTTAATTCTTTTGAGTATATACCAAGGAGTGGAATTGCTGGGTCATGTGGTAATTCTATGTTTAGCTTTTTTGAGGAACAGCCAGACTCTTTTCCAAAGCAGCTGCCTCATTTCACATTCCCACCAGCAATGTACAAAAGTTACAATTTTTCTACATTCTCACCAACCCTTGTTATTGGCTGTCTTTTTTATTATAGCCATCCTAGTGAGCGTAAAGGAATAACTACTTGTGGTTTTGATTTGCTTTTCCATAATGACTAATGATGTTGAACAGCTTGCCATGAACTTCAGGGCCTTTGATACGTGAATTGTTTTGCGAATCTTCCAAAAGGGGACACAGTGGACAACAGTCCTTAAATGCATGGGACTGGATTCTGGAATCCTCCTTGTAGAGGGCAATTCTTGGAATGCAACACCATACCCCAAAGCTGGGAAGAGTTGGCCAAAAGCCAGCCTGTGCCCTTGCATATTTGGTGAATACCTTTAGGTCATTACCTCCATGAGTTTTGGTCAACGGAAAGAAACCTTAACTCTCTACTGTTTTACATTTTTTATATTAAAAAAAAACAACAATTTTACCCCAAAATGTGGCACCCTGGTTTAACAAGTATTTTGAATTAAACGCCCTTGGAGATAAGCAGATGCTGGAGGAGGCCACCAGGGAGAGCAATTGCTTTCCATCCCCTCCCTGAAATCTCATTATCTATCTCAGAAGACCACACCTAGATGGACCACACAAGATAATTTCTGTCTCTTGTGCACATTCAAATTCCAGAGAGAATTAATTACAGGTTAATTTCTGTCCCCCAGGTCCATTCATTCTCCCTAGTAACCAATCATTTATTGCCCCTCAAAAGAATTACCTATATTGTCCACCTCTCCCTAACCCCAGGGAGAGTGTTATGTAAGCCTCGGGACCCCATTGGGTTGTGGAGTAATCATTATCCTACAATTCCTCTGTGCTGTGCATTTTTAAATAAACTTGTGTGCCTTTTTCTCCTATTAATCTGCCTTATGTCAGTTGATTTTTCAGTGACTCTCTAGAGAATGAAGGGGAAGTTTTCCCTTGGCCCCTGCAACATGGAACTTTATCAAGGGTGATTTTGGCTAAAACAAGAGAAAAGAGGAGGCAAAAATCTGCTTCCTTAAAAAATTCTGAAAATTCTATTGTTTGACTGGGGCAGTTAAGAAAGGAAGTTAGACTCAATGTGTCTCTTCTTGTCACTAGCAGTAGCCAAATGCTACAGGACTGTCTGGATGCCTTTTGCCTCTGAAATAATTCAGTCCCAGCCCAAGACATGGCACTGGGCATCTTGGTCATGCTGCACAGTTTTGGCTTGACTGGTGACTCCCAGTTTGAAGGTGGCTGCACTATAAACTGTGGCACTGGTCACTCTGGTCCTAGCTTTGTTGCAACATTAAGGCTCTTGGTGACCTGGGTGTTGTAAACCAAATAGACTAGAGGGCAGAATCTCCCAAGTTTTGGCTAAATAGTGCCCATCTTGTAACAGAAGGAACAGACCAAAAAAGGGTAAAACGTTTTATAAGTTGTCTTTTTAACCCCCCCCCCCAACACCCACACTTACACTTTTTGGGAATTAAAACCTGCATCGCTGCCCAATGCCAGTAATCAGAGGGGCAGGATAGTTTCCTTTGTTATTTGCATCAAAGGAGATGGTTCAATCAGTGGAATTGTCCAGGCAGAGGTCATGAGATTGTCTTCACTAAAGAAGCTATAGTTAAACAGTAATAGCCCCAAGCTGAAAACTCCTTTTAAAAGCCCTATAGTTCTGCTTCAAGATAGGACAAGGTACTTTAAGACAAGAGCCTACTATTCTCATTTGCGGGCAAATTAATAAACTTCTCTTTCTTTTTCCTCAAACCCTTTATCTTTGTTCTTCTGATGTCGCCTCAGAGACAAGTGCCAAACTTTTGGTAACAATCTATTAGATATTGTTCCAGTGTCTTCTTGGAAGCATCCTCCCTCTGGATATTTTCAACAGGAGCTTGGACCTGGTCTCTGCTGAGTTAACTACAAGCTGATTCAAGCCCTCTGACAATGTCCCATTCATTCTCTGATCTCTTGGGCTATGTCTGCTTGACCTGCAATTGAACAGGGGCTCCTGGTCTGCTCTAGAGGCCTTAATGGAGCCCATCACAGTGCCTCTGGTCTTACTACCCTGCCTTTCTCTACCCTGGCTTTGCCTGCCCCACAAGCCAAGCCAGTCATGGGCTCTCATCTGAGCCCTGTGAGAGACTTTGAAGTTTTTATGCTCAGTATAATTAAAACCTGTCCCTTCTTCCAGTGTCCCAACCATGGTTTGGGATTATTTCCTTAGTCGGGAGACAGAGATGAAAAGAGGGCCATTCTGCTCTCCTGTACCTAAGGCCTTATCTACACCTATAGATGACCTGGTCTGCATAAGCTCCTATTTGCTGTCCTAGAGTCTTTTTTGTGTGCAGCCAAAGACATCCACCTTCTTGGTATTTCTCATGTCACTTTTCAACACCTCCCAGCCTTTCTGTCTAAAGAATTAGCATAACTGGGCAGTGCCTGTGGCTCAAAGGAGTAGGGCGCCAGCCCCATATGCTGGAGGTGGTGGGTTCAAACCCAGCCCTGGCCAAAAACCGCGCACACAAAAAGAATTAGCATAACTAATTCTCCTGGGTGATCCAGGACACAGTGTCTGACTCCTCTTGAGTCTTCGCTACTGTCTTCTCATCTGTGTCAAGGCAGGGGGATCCTTCAAAGGGCTCCCCTCACACCCCAGCCTCATTGCCCAAATGGGGCACAAGGCTCTCCAAGATATGGGGAAAGCCCAGAATAACACAAGCCCTGCATTTTTATCATAAAGCTAACTATAAAGCTTTCTAATTTACTTTATAATTACTATATCTTATTATAAAACAGCAATAATCAGTAGGATTAGAGTCAAGATAGGTACACAGATCAGTGGAACACAACTGAGAGTCCAGAAATAGACCCACACTTACACGGTCAGTTTATTTTTGACAAAGAAATATAGTCTCCAACAAATGGTGCAGGAAAAATTGGGTAGCCATATGCAAAAAGAAAACAAAAAGAAAAGAACCTCAATCCTTACTTTACACATCTAAAAAAATTAATTCAGAATAAATCATAGAAATAAATGTAAGAGCTAAAACTATAAGAACATTAGAGGAAAACAGGAAAAAATCGAGATAATCTTGGTGACATTGGTTTTGTTAAATTCGATAAAGCATAAATCATAAAAGAAATAATCCATTGACTGAACCTAATCGAAATAAAATAAAAAATTTTCCTCTTCAAAAGATACTCAGGAAAATGAAAAGGAAAGCCGCAGACTAAGAGAAAACACTGTGAAAACTTCTATATAACAAAGGTCTTGATCCAGAATTCATAAAGAAATTATTTAAGGAAGACAAACACGATTAGTCTTAATGTAAACTAAAATTTCAATTGGCAAAAGATCTGAATGGGCATTTTACCAAAGAATGCATAGGGGTGGCATAATAAGTACATGAAAAGAGATTCAAGGATCATTAGTCATTAGGGAAATGCAAACTACAACAACAAAGAACCATTAAACATCCTCTAGAATGGGTAAAATTTGAAAGTCTAACCATATAAAGTGTTTGCAAGGATGTGGAAGGAACAAGAACTCTCATTCACAGCTGGTAGGAATGGAAAATGGCATGACTATTCTGAAGAACACTTTGTCAACTTTTTTGTATTTATTTATTTATTTAGAGACAGTCTTAAGTTGTCACCCTCAGTAGAGTGCCATGGTGTCACAGCTCACAGCAACCTCAAACTCTTGGGCATAAGTGATTCTCTTGCCTCAGCTTCCGGAGTAGCTGGGACTACAGGTGCCCACCACAACATCCGGCTATTTTTAGAAGATGGGTTCTCACTCTGGCTCAGGCTTGTCTTGAACTCCTGAGCTCAGGCGATCCACCCACCTTGGCCTCCCAGCGTGTTAGGATTATAGGCGTGAGCCACCTCACCCGGCTTTTGTCAGCTTTTTAAAAGTTAAAAATATATCTACCAGATGACTCAGTCCTTCCACACTTGGTTATTTACACCCCACAAAAAATGAAAGTGTATATTCACACAAGGGCTTGCACCCAAATGTTCATAATTGCTTTATTTATAATTGCCCCAAACTGAAAACAACCCAATTGTATCCCAGCAGGTGAATGGATTAGCAGATTGTGACAACCATACTATAGAATGCTACCCAGCAATGTAGAAGAAGGAACTATTGATACACACAGCATCGTGATTGAATCTCAGAATAATTATACTAAATAAAAGGACAAAAGAGTCCATTCTACATGCCTGTAGTAATAAAAAATGCTAGAAAATGTGACCAATCTATAGTAACAAACACAGATAAGTAGTTGCCTGGGGGGGGGGGGTACACTGGAGAGCAGGAGGGAGAGAGAAAGGGGCTACAAAGTGGTACAAGGAAAGTCTTGGGTGGGATAGACGTGTCCATTATCTTCATTGTGATGATAGTTTCAGAGATGTATTAGTAGGTCAAAATCTCTCAAGTATACTCCTCAATTATGTACAATTTATTATGTGGTAATTATACTTCAATAAAACTGTCAAAACAAAGGATCCTTATCTTGTGAAGATACATTCTGAATGTTTTACAAGTGGAATTATCTCAATTGAAATTTGCTTCAAGATAATTCAGGAGTGGGGTGAGAAGTCGGTGTGATGTAGGTGCAAGGGTCATAGAGAAAACTGGCCACCAGGTAACAAATATTGATACTAGGTTCATTTTCTTTTCCTCATTGAAATACTTTATTGGATGCTAATTAATGCTCCAATGAGCCTAAATGACAATGCCTGGTACCTGGCTGAGGGTTCCAGTCCAGGGCTCTGGGTTCCAGTCCTGGTGCTGTGCCCCCAGGCCATCGTCTCCATCATCCCTGCTGTCCTCTGATTTCCTTCTCACTAAGGAAGACACCAGTTACCAGTTGGGGCATTTCAGAAGACAAGTACAGCTATGCTAACTCATGAAGATGAATTCTGTTGCATCTGTGAAGGAACATTAGGAAAGTAAAAGTTCTTTTCAAATATTCAGCTTTTTGCCTTATTCTTTCTGTTCCCTACACGATATTTCTTCTTCTTTGGGGGAGAAGCATGATATTTGTCCTTCTTTTGGGGAGAAACAACATATATGTAAATGTAACAATTAAGTACAAAGATGCTGACTAAATCCATGTGGTTCATTTTATACATGTTTGAGATACTGTATTTAAAAATGGCAATAGAAAATGTGACCTTAACCCTGTGAGGTACAGCCTACTGCCACGTATCTTTCTTTAGAGCTGATGAGAGGCCTGGCTATCTTGGTCAGAAACCTTAATAGGTTTTACTTGGTTCAATAAAATTGTGGATAGGGCATACACTCCATGTGAATTCTTTAAGATTGATGTGGAAGATAATCAATTAATGATTCATCAATGCAAGTGTTTGGTATGGCTGGATTTCCTCAAAGTGGAAACCCACGGCAAAGATTAGGAAGGAGAGTTTTACCCCGGGAGCATGAGATCTGCTGCAGAACTGCCCTCAAGTAATGCTCAGTACAGTGCATGGGCCTCAGAGTCGTGAGAGGACTGTGAAATGTGAACAAGGACCCTGAAGTCCTCCTTGGTACCCAATTCCTAAGTGTAAGCATCATTATCCCTCATTCCTACATCCCTGCAAAATCAACGCTACAGCCACAACGGCTGGAAAATTCCAAGCCTGCTAATAATTAGGAGCATGCCCCTCTGTGGAAAGTGCTTATCCATAAAATTTTTGTGAACGTTTGGTGAACTCTTCCACGTTAAATCCTCAATTTTACTACCTGTGAGGGTTGGATAACCAGCAGCTGAGCAAAGACATCCTGCAAGGCTTGGTGCTCCATGGTGGGTACTCAGAGCAGGAGCAGGAGCAGGACACAGGCCCACCACTGCAGAGGTTTTAGAGTCCTGAGAATAGTCAAAGAATTCCGGTCAGAAGAGGTATTGTTTGACTGTCTCTACTTAAATCCATGGAAGTCTATTTGCATGGACCAGACATCTTTTTAAGACTGATCAATATGTGCCCTTATAATTTTAAATTTTTAATTTTATTCATATAATGTTAGGAAAGATAATGCAATCTGTTGATACCACCAAAAATGGTGGAATAAAGATCTTGAAACATCTCTCTTTTATAAAAAGAGAAGTGACAAAAATTGTCAGGATCAACTTCTTAGAACTCTAGAAGTTAGCCGAAAGTTTGCAGCCTTCTAGGGATTGTTTAATCAAGAAAAACAATTGAATTTTACAAGGAACTATGAGGTTTGTGGCATTTTAACTTACCCCATTCCCACATCTCTCTCCAGCTCTATGGTATCCTTAAAAACCAACAGCCTCCAATCATGGAGAAAACAAGTCTGGTGGTTCTCTTAAGGATCTCACTTGCAAGGGTGTCTTTATTTATTCTGACTTGGAGTTTGCCCAATATGAAAAGCCATTTCCTCAAAGACATCTGGTAAAAACATTTGGAGGCAATTGTTTAACTTTACAGATGCTTGAGATAGTGGATAAAAGTTGCAGCACACAATAGGCTAATCAAAAAGCTTAAAGTAAAAACTGTGGAATAGACATTCAGAAAACCTTTTAAAAGCTGACATACTCTCAGGGAATTTGGAAGCCATGAGCATGAGTAAGAAAGGCTTCGCACATGCTGGGAGCTTTGTGCCTACTCAGAAAAGACCCAAGAAAGTCCAAAGGGCTCACCTCTGGCTCTTTTGAGAGTTCATATAAACATACTTTATGAACATCTAAGGTTAAGGTTATCAACTGCCTGGCTGAGTGTAGAAGGCATGTCTCAGCCAGGTGTGGTAGCTCACACCTGTAATCCTAGCATTCTGGGGGTTGGGGGGGAGCTAGGCAGTAGGATCATTTGAGCTCAGAAGTTTGAGACCAACTTGAGCAAGAGCAAGACCCCATCTCTACAAAAAATAGAAAAATTAGCTGGGAATGACGTGTACTTATAAACCCAGGTACTTGGGAGGCTGAGGCAAGAGGATTGCATTAAGCCCAGAAATTTGAGATTTCAGTGAGCTACGATGACACCACTGCATTCTAGCTGGGGTGCAGAATGAGACTGTGTTCCCCCCAAATCAATAAGTCAATCAATAAATAAACAAATAAACAAGAACAGAAGGGGGAAAAAAGCAAAAGACATATCTCAGGATCCACACAGAGCACCTGCCCAAAGACTAGGAGACTTAATGGTTCCAGACCCTTAAGGAAATCTCTGTCCATTCACTAGATGACCACTGAGCTAATCAAGCAGAGACTTCAATGGCTACACAGGACAAAGAATACAGAATTGTAACAGAATTATATCAGAAAATTCGCTAAAAAACAAACAACAATAACAAACTCTGAGAAAGGAAGAAAAAAATCTGACTTCTAAAATTGCCATATTACATTATTTAAAATGTATAGTTTTAACAAAAAAATTACAAGACATATAAAGAAATAAGAAACTATGGTACATACATGAGGAAAGAAACAATCAGTAGAAACTTTCCTAGAGGATGCCCAGCCATAAAACTATTAGAAAAAAGTCTTTAAATTTAGTTCCAAGAGCTAAATAAAATTATGTCTAAAGAATTAAAGGAAAGTGTGAGAATGATGTCTTTCCTAATAGAAAATATCAACAAAGAGAT
The DNA here is from genome assembly GCA_963574655.1 of Perodicticus potto. Taxonomy (NCBI): domain Eukaryota; kingdom Metazoa; phylum Chordata; class Mammalia; order Primates; family Lorisidae; genus Perodicticus; species Perodicticus potto. The sequence goes on from CAUYRH010018859.1 coordinate 20,059, forward strand.
AGAAATTATTTTTTTAAAAAAGAACCACATAGAAATTCAAGAGTTAAAAAGCAAAATAATTTAAATGAGAACTTCAATAGAGGGCTCAAAGGAAGAAGCAATGTGAAAACTTGAAGATAGCTGAATTGAGATTATCCAGACTGAGCAATAGAAAAAAAAAATGAAGAAAAGAGAACCAAGGCTCAGGGACCTGTAGAACACTACCAAGCATAATAAGGAGTCATAGAAGGAGCAGGAAAAGAGAAAGGGGAATGAAAAATATTTCAAGAAATAATATCTGTAAAAGTTCCAAATGTTATGAAAAACATTAAACAGTACATCCAAGAAGCTCAATGGATTCCAAGTAGGATACATTCAAAAATATTCACATTTAGATACATCATTATCAATATGGCAAAAGTCAAAGACAAAGAGAGTCTTAAAAGCAGCAAAAGAGAAAGGATCCATCACACATAAGCAATTCTCAATGAAGTTAAAAGTTAATTTTTTACAATAAATCATGAAAGCCAAGAGATAGTGGGGTGGGTGACATATTAAAAATGTTGAAAGAAAAAGACTAGCAACAAAGAATTCTATATTCAGCCAAACTCTCAACAAAAATGAAGGTGAAATTAAGCATTCCCAGATAAGCACAAACTGAGAGAATTTTCCACTACCAGACCTGTTCTACAAGAAGTACTAAAGAGAGTCCTTCAGGCTGAAGGTATTTACCCAGATGATCAAAAATCATTTTACAACAAAGACATTTGCACCAGAATGTTTATTGCAGCCCAATTCATAATTGCCAAGTCATGGAAGCAACCGAAGTGCCCATCAACCCATGAATGGATTAAAAATTGTAGTATATGTACACCATGGAATACTATGCAGCCATAAAAAGATGGAGACTTCACATCTTTTATGTTTATCTGGATAGAGCTGGAATATATTCTTCTTAGTAAAGTATCTCAAGAATGGGAAAAAAGTATCCAATGTATTCAATACTACTATGAAATCAGTATATAATCACCTACACATCCATAGAAATTGTAAAACATTACTATAGTCCTGAGGAAGGAGAGAAGAAGAAAGAGAAGAGAGGGGAGGGGAAAGGCTAGGAAGAGGGAGGGTTTGGGGGGAATCCAACCTAATGTTCATAATGCAATGATACATTTCTATACTATTAAGAATAGAGTGTGAATATTTTTGCCACAACAAATAAGTAAGCAAGGAGATGGTTATGTTAATCAGTTAGATGTGAGCATTCCACATTTTATGTCAAATCAGCACATTGTACCCCATAAAAGCGTTAATGTACACAGCTATGATTTAATAAAGAATTTATAAAAACACAATGAAATGTCATTTTATTCCCACTAGGATGATTAAAGTAATAATTGAAAAAAAGACAGACAATAGCAAAGTATTTGTGAAGATGTGAAGAAATTTGTTCCTTCGATACACTGCTGGTGGGAATGCAAAATTAATACATCTAATTTAGAAGAGTTAAGCAGTTCCTAAAAGTGTTCCACATAGAGTTAGCATATGTCCTAGCAGTTCCACTCCTATTTGTATACCTAAGAGAACTGAAAATACATTCACACAAAAAACTTGAACACAGATGTTCATAGCAGTATTATTTAATTACATAGATAGAGATCTACTAATCTGCCTTGGCCCATAAAAAACAAACACCAAACACACAGCCAGGGACTATATTCAGCAACACTCTCTGGGGGGTTTGCAGAGCTGGTATTGTGTGTTACTACCCACAGTTGAGCAGAGATGCCCACAGACCTCACAGCTTATGAGAGTAAGAGTGGCAAGCACAAGAATTTTCCTCGGCTCTCATTGGACTCCAATTGCAATGTGGCATTTGCAAATATTGTGCTTTTCTGTTTAAACTCTTACAGAACTGAGGTCTTGAGGATTGTTTTGGTTTGCTCACTTGTCCATTGGTATGGTAGAAATTTCCATATTTGAAAAAAAAACACTGACAAGGAAGCTTCAGTAGGTTCATTTCTCCTCTCTGCAGTCTTGCTGCTGTTGTTTCTGTTGGTGCTTCTACATGAAGTGTCCTCAGATGTCTCATTCCTTGGTTATGAAGTTAGTTGCACATGTAGCTCGAGCAGCTCTTTTAATGGGTTTTCTGGTCATTTTGTAGCAATGGTCCCTTTAAGTGCTCATTCCACGGATGCCAGTAGCTTGCTGACAGGGCAGCTTGCTCTTCCCAGTTGAGCAGATCAAGCCCTGCAGCAGAGAAATCCAGCAGCTCCTCATATCGCTGGTTTGGGGCCATGGAAGGAAATAGTCAAAGATGCTATGGGGTTGTAAGTCTGGAGAGGCACAGACAAGTAGGGAGGTTCTGGAAGCTGAAAGAACCTATTTCACAGCTTTGTGAAAAGGATCAAATGAAATAACTCAGCTATGCACCAAACTTGCTTAGAACAGTTGCTGCTCAAGAAATGTTGGCCTTAGCAATGAGAAGGTGGAGAGAAAACAGAAGGCCCATCGAGGAAACTATTTTACAGAAACTACAGAGGCCATCTGGCCTGGGATTAAGGGCTTGATGAAGGTCTAGGGCAACTATTGGGAGGCGCAGTAAGGAGTGCACTGGGAAAACACAACAGCTTGGCAGCTGTAGCAAGGGCCCACTTGAGTCTAGGGGGTCACAGTGGAGCGAACACCACCTATTGACAAGTAACTCTCACAATTCTTGTGTTCTCACTCACTATAAGGAAATAAGTATACTATTTCCTTAAAGATCATTATAATGATATCTGTAAATTCTGAGTTCTTTGCCTAACACAAGAGAAGCACTCAGTAAACGGTGACGATGGTGGGAGGGATGGTAGTGATGATGGTGGTGGTGACGGCAGTGGTAATCATGGTAGTGGAGGTGATGTTTCAAGGAAGACTTTATGAGATTCCTGTAGGGAAGATCCCACTTTGTTGAGCAGAGTTTATGAGGGACAGAACTGAGCTCAATTTGGGTGAGAGCCAGGGCTAGGTACCTAGGTTTCAGAGGTACTGAAGAGCTACTCTATGTAAGAGAAGATAGGGAGTTGATTTTGAAGATGGAGATTCCAGTGGGAAGAGGATCAGGGATGAGGGCTCAAAAGAGAAAGAACTTTGGAAAAGAAAAACATTGTCCAGTGTTTTATTTTGTTGGCTTAGATGCAAAGTTAACCCCTTTCTTGATCTCCTCATATCATCTTCTGCTGTAAAATCTCACAAATGGCTTTGGAAAAGTGAACTCTTGGGTTACTTTATTTTAATATTTCTCTCTCTTTTTTTTAGTTTTTGAAATTTTTTTTTAAATTCTTAAATAGAGGCAGAGTCTCACTCTTTCTCAGGCTGATCTTGACCTTCTGTGTTCAAAGGATTCTCCTGTCTTAGCCACCAGTGTGCTGGCATTATAGGCATGAACAACTGCACTCGGTCTCTTGGGTTATTTTGAAGAGAGCCTGAGTTCTGTGATAATTGATCATGTGATTAAAAACAGACTGACCCCATGTATGCAGGATCTCATGAGATACATTATTATTACTATGTCAGAGTGAATCTAGAAGAAGTGTCGGTGGTCGAGGGACAGGAGATGAAATTGAGAGCTAATATGTATAACAGCATGGTTAGTGACGTGAATGAGGAGAACAAACTCCAAAGGGATGGTTTAAACTTCTTAGAAAGCAAGAGGATTATGGAGGTATAGACAAGTTAAGCCAGTGTAGGTCTTCAGCCAGTCACTGATGGTTCTTTCCACCACCGTGGGGGAGGTTGGTGGCCGTGCCAAACAACCTTACTTCTATGTCAGGGATAGATGACCTTGAACTTGGGTTAGGTTGCACCATATGTGTACAGTCTGCACTTCTTTTTTTCTTTTGTGCGTGTGTGCATGTGTGTGTTTTATGTGTGCATGGTGATGGTAGTGCTTTTGGAGAAGAACCAAGTTTCTAAAGCTTTGGTAGCAGGTATATTCCTTAGGCTCTAATGTCATAAGTTAAGTCAGTTCTCATGTCTGAAATGTCCATTAAAGGAACATAAATAGTTGAGGAAAGTAAGTACAGGATTAAGAAAATCTGGCAAGGTCTGTTCATACAGGCTTATCAAAAGGATTTATTTGAATGCCTACTGTGTGCTTAGCACTTATACCATTGTGTCCAAACTGGAAACGGAGGGCCCTTTTCATCTAATCAACAAACATGTGGTAGGTGCCTACCACGTATAGTCTTAGGTTTCATACACTACACATTGTCTGAGATGCCTGGAACATGACCTTTCTTCTGTTTACCTCCTTGCAACTTCTCTCAGTATTAAAGCCTATTTATAAGTCCTTCAACACTAATTTCATTTTTTTAAATTTGGTTTAGCCAAAGCCAGCATCAAGCTGCATATAATTTTGTTCAGTCTAAGAGTAGAAAATTGAAACTGACCTTTTCTTATGATTTATCATATCTCCCCACCCTAGCCCTTGGGCCCATAAAAGAGAGAATCTGGTGTTTGCTTTTCCATAACAGTACCGTGACTTCATAATCTGAACTATATCCAATGAAGTCAATAGGATGGTTTTAAATTATATTGCCTTTAACTTTGTTTTATGTCAAGGAGGCTATGAAATCTCTGTTAGTGCTATTTTTCTGCTCCGAGAAGTGAAGCCTGTGCTCTTGGTAACAGGGTGCTGCACTACTGTGCTTGCTGGGGTACAGTTTTCATTTTTCAAACTGATACAAATGTCAGGAATTTTCTACCTGCCTCCTACTGAACATAGTACCTTTGTACTTTCCAAAAGGTAAAGTGAAGACTAAAGCTACAAATGCTTTCCGTCCTGCACAACCCCTCTATGAACGGGGCCTTTTTAAAGGATCAGTGATATATAGGGTATCTCAAAAGTTGTCATATATAGGAAAATGGGAAATTGCAGCTAAAACTATTTTCTACCTGTTGGTTGCCTTATTCTACACACACACACACACACACACACACACACACACACACACACACACACACACACACACAGTCAGGGTGAGCACATTTCAAGATACCTGTTGTTATGCAAATTTTTTCCCTATGTATGGAGACTTTGGAGACATCCTGTATTTTTTTTATATTAATGTGTTGCATTTAGGCAAGCCCTTTAAATCTCTTTTTTGTTCTTTGGCTGGTGTTTCCTGCTTGCAATGATACCAAATGGCTCTCCCAGGAAAGGGACACCCTCAAAACTAAGCTTCTGACAGAGGCCTTTGGGTCTCTCAAGGGAGCTTCGAGCAATTGGCGCTCATGGGACAGAGTGGAGAGAGGGTCCATCTTTTATGGAAAACAAGCACTCAGAAAGGCTGTGATCTGCCAGGGTCACATAGTAAGAAACCTGGGGTGGGCTCAGGCTCCTCCCCCCACCCACCCCCAGTGCAAGCGGCTGTCCGTCTCCCACAGGACATGAAAATATAGTCAAAAAAGAAACCATAGGGGATTTTTGTTTTTAATCTTTGTTGTTTTGGTGGTTTCATTCTGTTCTGTTTTGGTTTTGTGTTTTTATTTGTGTACGTTTTTTAAAAAAATGAAGTTTCCACCAGGTCAAACCGTGACTTGGCAGCTCCATGGTGTGAGAATCACAGCCTTCTACATTTTGGTGGTAGCAGAACAAAATTTCTGCTCTGAGGCCTCATTTTCTTGCCGTGGAAGCTTAATCTCAAGGTATCGAAACCATACTCCCTCCTTGGTGTTGCTTCTGAGTTTGGGCCTGCTCATGTCATGGGAGGTGGCAAGGGACCGGCAGACAGCATTGCATGAGGGACACCCTCCTCCTGGCCTTCCACCTCTTCCTCTGCCCTTGGCCACAGGACCTAGGGAGGAGCCTCAGTGGCTCTCTGACCTTCCCAGGGCCTCTGCAAGTATTTGCTTCCTTGCAGGAACAGCAGGGGAGCCCCTTGTGGAAAACAGCCTGTGGATCCAAGTATCACATAGCCCTGCATTAGGACCCACCCGGGGAGGGAGCAGACCAAGGGCATGCCTGTGGACCCAGATGCCAGAAGGGAAGAGCTGTGGGAAGAGCACCTTTGGAGCAAAAAGAAACATGTTTGCTAGGGGCGATTCCTCACACCAGCTGGAGGCAGAGTCAGGAAAGACACAGGCAGCACTGTAGCTTGTGGCCTTGCCCGTGCACACAAGGCTCAAAAGGCTTCTCAAAGACCCTAACATATTCCCAGAGATGGCCTGGGTTCATTCAGACATCCACCAAAGGGGCTTCTACCCTGACCACACTCACTGTACTTGACTTCCCTGTGTCATGAATGAGAGGACTCGTATGGGGAATTTGGGCTACGCTGGGTGGATTAGAGGGAATGGAATAGGAAGGGCAGAGAGGAGCCTTTAGGGGTTTTCTCTGTAATATAAACATATACACGCATAAAACTTATTATTTAAACCCCCTTCTGTGGTGTCAGTTTCCTGTGGGCCCTTTTCCATCCCCGTTTAAGTTATTTGAAGGTGGGGGAAGCCATTTGTACCTGTGGGCTTCACTGGGCCTTATCTATCTTAGGATAAATAATAATAAAAAGTAAATCAAACAGAGCCTGATACTCTAAAAATATATCTTACTATTTTTAGGCAGGTGATTTGGGCAAGGCACATGTATTTTTCTCATGTACATCCAGGAACCACAACATACTTAAATTGAAAATAAATTCTTTCTAGCCACCAATAAATGTCTGTGAACAACGAACCACTAGTAGAGATATAGAAAAATTGTATTTCCCTTTTCCCCATTATGTTTCCCAGAGGGTGCCACTGCTAACACTTCAGACATCCTTCTTTGATAAAGAAAAAAATGTGAACTAACTTGGAGAAATTGCTAGTTATTCAATTTTTTTTTTCCTGGAGACAGAGTTTCACTTTGTCACCCACAATAGAGTGCAGTGTTATCATCGCTCACAGCAACTTCAAACTCTTGGGCTCTAGCAATTCTCTTCCCTCAGCCTCCCAAGTATCTGGGACTATAGGTGCCCACCACAAGGCCCAACTCTCTTTAGAGATGAGGTCTCGTTCTGGCTCAGGTTGATCTCAAACCTGTAAGCTCAGGCGATCCACCCGCCTCGGCCTCCCAGAGTGCTGGGATTACAAGTGTGAGAACTTCATTTCTTTTCTAAGGTTTAATCTCGTCTATTTCTTTTGGTATCCTCCTTATCATAGTTTTAAGTGCTCTAAATATTTGTCAAGTTGAGCTTACAGGGTCTTTTTAGATATAAAATTTGCAGACACTGAAGTACACACTTCTTAAGTGTACCTGAGGTGACTTTTGATAAAGGTGATGTTTTGAATAGAGGTATATGATGTGAATTAGCCAAATCAGGGTAATTGGCGTATCCATCGCCTCAAGCACTTCACATTTCTTTGTGGTAGGAACATTCCAATTCCACTCTTTTAGTTATTTTAAGGGGTACCCTAACTTTTTGTTGATTACAGTCACTTTGTTGTACTAGCGAATAGTTTATTCTTTCTAACTATCTTACTGTATTATTTCCCCCATTAGCCATCTCCACTTTATCCCAGCCTCTGATAACCATCATTCTACTCTCTGTTTCCATCACATCAATTGTTTTTAGTATTTAGCTCCCACATATGAGTGAGACGATGCAAGATTTGTCTTTGTGGGCTTGGCTTATTTCATTTAACATAATTGATCATGATGAATAATCTTTTAAACATATTATTGAATTTGGTTTAGTAGTACAGTAGAACCTCCCTCGTTGACCAGCTCCTTAAGTTGATCTAATTTTCATAGACCAGACATGTACCATATGCATGTAACAATACAGTAAGCCTAGCTCCTTGTGTTGATCACCTCTGTACGTTGACCAGTTTGGTACAGTCCCTTGCTTGGTCTACTTAGAGAGGTTCTACTGTATTTTGTTGAAAAGTTTTGCATCCATGTTCATCAGAGATATTGACCTATAGTTCCTTTGTTTTTTTGTTGTGTCTTTGTCTGATTTTGGTATTGGGGTGATACAGGCCTCTTAGAATGAGTTGGGGAGTATCTCCTCCTCCTTGATTTTGTGGAATAGTTTAAGTAGGCATGGTATTGGTTCTTTGCTGAATGTTTGGTAGAATTCAGCAGTGAAGCCATAGGGTCCTGGGCTTCCTTGATGGTAGACTTTTTGTTATTGCTTCTATCTCATTACTTGTTACTGGTTTATTCAAGTTTTAGAATTCTTCCGGGTTCAATCTTGGTAGGTTGTATGTCTGGGATTTTATCCCTTTCTTCTAGGTTTTCCAATTCTTGTTTCCAAGAAATAAGCAAAGAGAAATTTAACAGAAATTCTAGCTCTCTCTTGCCCTGGCTTTTTAAATTTTTGTTATTTCCATCCATATCTTGTTATGCAATCTATGTCTCAAACAGTTGTTGTTATTATAGACAGGCTTCTCTTATACTCTTCCTACTCAAGATATATGTAGTTTAGACACAACAATTATAGCAACAGAGTATTCTGTATTTATATCCTTGCTGTTAACAGTGAATCGTAATTGAGAAGACTTTTTTATTGTTCATTACCATCCTTTTCCTTCAGAGTGAAGAATTCCTTTTAGTATTTCTTGTAGGACAGGTTTGGTGTTGATGAAACCCCTCAGTTTTTGTTTGTCTGGGGAAGTCTTTATTTCTCCTTCACATTTGAAAGATATTTTTGTAGGACATAACATTCTAAGTTTAAGGTTTTTTTTATTCAGCACTTTGAATATATCATGCCACTCTCTTTTGGCCTGTAAGATTTCCACTGAGAAGTCTGCTGACACATGTATTAACATTCATTTATGTGTAATTTTATTCTTTTTTCTTGCTTCCTTTAGGACCTTCTCCTCATCTGTGACCTTTGGGAGCTTGATTATTAAAAATTTGGGTTAAATTTTCTTAGTGTCCTATGATTTTTTTATACCTGAATATTAATATCTTTCTCCTGAATATTAATATCTTCTCTTTGGAAAGTTCTCTGTTCTCATTTCTTTGAATAAATTTTCTACCTCAGTTTCTCTCTCTCCCTACTCTTTAAGGCCAATACCTTTCCTATTTGCTTTTTTAAGGTTATTTTCTAGATCTTGTAGGTATGTTCCCTTCTTTTTTATTTTTCATATGATCATGTATTTTCCAAGAGCCTATCTTCAAGCTCACTAATTCTTTCTTCTACTTCATCAATTCTATTGCTAAGAGGCTGATGTATTTCTCAGCTTGTCAGTTGAATTCCTAAGCTCAAGAACTTCTTCTCTTTTCTATTATTTCAATCTCTTTGTTAAATTTTTCTGATGGGTTTCTGAATTATTTCTCTGTTTGTCTTGAAGTTCATTGAGCTTCTTCAGGACAGCTATTTTAAACTCTTTTTTTGAAAGGTCACATGTCTCTGTCACTCTAACATTGATCACGGATGCCTTATTTAGTTTACTTGGTGAGGTCATGTTTTCCTGGATGTTCTTGATGCTTGTGGATGTTCATTGATGTCTGGACGGTGAAGAATTAGGTGTCTATTTTAATCTTCACAGTCTAGGCTTGTTGAAAAGGCTTTCCACATACTCAAAGGAAATTGAGTATTATGATCTAAGTCTTTGGTCCCAGCAGCCACATAAGCACTGCAGGTGCCCCAGACTCAGTAATACTGTGACTCTTTCAAACTCCTAGTTGGCACCACCTTGGTGAGCTTGGGTAAGATACAAGAGAATTCCTCAGATTACCAGGCAAAGTCTCTCACTCTTTCTGCTGAGCTGCTGAAGATAGGGGAGGTGTGAGGTGGACATTCCCTCGTGGCTTCCAGTGCCAGGTCACACCTGAAGCAAGCCCAGTTTCACCCAAAGCCAGTGGTGACTATTGGCTGACTACCGCTGATGTTTGTTCAAAGCCCAAGGGCTCTTTAGTCAGCAGGTGGTGAATCCTGCCAGGACTGGGTCCTTCCCTTCAAGGTAACATGCTTCCTTCTGGCACAGAAGGGTCCAGAAATGCCGTCCAGGAACTAAGACCTCTTCTCATGGGCCTCAGGAGTCTGCTTGCTACTTTATTTTACTGTGGCTGAGCTGGTACCCAAGTTACAAAACAAAGTCCTCTGAACTCTTCCCTGTCCTTCCCTCAAGTAGAAGAAGACTCTCCCTGAGCTGCGCTGCCTGGAGTTGGGGGAGGGGTGCACAGGCACTGGCGTGGCTGCAGCTGCTGGTGTCTCAATGGGTCACGTGCACCCCAAGTCCACTGGCTCTGAGCCAGCACAGCCACAGGAATTGCTCAAGGCCTGCAGCCCTTGTGACCTAACTGCCATATGCATTTAGTCTAGATTCCAGGCTGCTCTTTCTCTGCCGGTGGTGGGGCTAATGGGACCTTGGGCTTCAGGGAAGAGGATTTCTTTCTGGCTGGGCTGGTCAAAATTCTCCCTCCATGGCACCAGTAGAAGTCTGTCCTGTGCCACGTTTCCTGGCAAAGCCCCACGGTCATGCACTCCCCCTCCCCTGGACATACAGATTCCCTCTCCACTCGGTATGCACAGGCAGGGGTGGGCAAGGGGTGATGTAGACAAAGCAAGACTATCTCGTCTACCCTCTTTACTGCCTTGTTCATTGATGTTAAAATCAGGTAGTATAATCTCTCATCTGATTTTTGCTTCTTCTGAAGGTGTTTGCTTGAGTGGATAGCTGTTGAATTAAGAGTTTGGGCAGAGGGGCGATTGCTGGAGGTTCCTATTTGGCCATCCTGGTCTGCCCCTTTCCACAGTTTTCTCATCCATCTTCCTCCTGATGGACACCTGAGATGTTCCCAGTTTTCCCACGCCAATGAATCATTTTGTGAGCATACATAAACTGAGAAAAATCCCTAGCAGTGGAACTACTGGGTCATAGGGTCAATGTCTGTACAATTTTATAAGAACTTCCTACATCTTTACTAATATTTGGTGCTGGTCAGTGTTTTTAGGTAGGTGTATAGTGGTATCTTACTGTGGTTTTAATGTCTATTTCCCTGATGAGTAATAATGAGTGTCTTTTCATATCCCTAGTGGCCACTCGTATATCTTCTTTTGTGAAGTCCATGTTCAAACTCTTTTATCTTTGTTTAATTGGATTGTTTATCTTTGTATTATTGAATTGAAAAAGTTCTTTCTATATCTAGGATATCAGTTTTTTTTTTTTTCAGATGGATGGCAAATATTTTCTCCAAATATATGACTTCCCTATTTATTTTCTCAGTGGTCTCATCTATCAGCAGAAGTTTTTAATTTTGATAGAGGCAAATTTATTCATTTCTTTTTATGTTTATTGCTTTCTGCCATGTGTCTATCAAATATTGGTCCCTCCTCAGGTTATGAAGATATTCTCCTATGTTTTTCATTGAAAACATGTGGCTTGTGTATTAAGGTCTACAATTCACTTAGAATTAATTTTTGTACATAATGTGAGAAAGAAGTTGGGGTTTTGTTTGGGTGTTTGTTTTTATATATAAATCCAGTTAATCCAGCATGATTTCTGAAAGGCTTTTCTTTTCTCATGGATTGCTTTGCCACCCTTGCCAAAAACCAAATGACCATGTAAAATGTGGGCCTGTTCCCAGCTCTCTCCCCAGATCCACTGATCTATTTGTCAGTCCTTATGCCAGTACCATACTGTCTTGATTATAAAACCAACATTGCTGGTGTCATAGTATTTTAACGTTGGGTGGTTTCAGCACCTCAAATGTCTTCTTCCTTTTCAAGAGTATTTTAAATAGTCAAGTTTTTATGTCTCTGTAAATTTGAGAATCAGTTTGCAAATTTCTACTAAAGGTTCCTGCTCGCATTTTGGCTGAGATTGCAGCAACTCTGCAGATCAATTTGTGGAGAACTGACACCTTGAGAATACTGAGTCTTTCAGTCCGTGAACATGGTACAGTATATATGTGTATTACTTATACATTATATATGCACATTTACTTAACTTTTTAATTTTTTTAGTAATATTTTATAGTTTTCAATATGGTGGTCTCGTTCATCTTTTGTTAAGGTTGTTCTTGACTATTTTATCCTGTGTGAAGATGCTGTAAAGGGAATCATTTTCCTACTTCTATTTCCCAAATTTTTGCTGCTGGTATTTAAAAATATAATTAACATTTTAATCTTTAATTCCAGCATCTGAGTCAGCTGCCATTCTCTTTTTCCAAGTGTCAACTTTCCTCCTGAATCTGCCTGTTTTATTTACTCTCCGGTGCCTCCAAGTCGTCGTGCGCGTGAGCGTGTGTATGTGACAGAGAGAAAGAATGTGTATGTTTTCAAACTCTCAAATGTCTTGGTAATCAAAGGGTCGCTAACCTGGTAGTGGGATCCTTAAAAAGACAAAATAAATATTTCCTCCATGCTCTCTTTAACCCACAGAGATGCAGGAGAAGTTTGATTTCATTGTCTATAGGAGGCCTTGTGTGTACTCACATGTAGGGAAGAATCTACGGCCTTTGCTGGCAATAGTGCACAGTGTATTACTCTTTATAGATCCGACCCAGAACTTGAAAAATTTAGACCTAACATTGCTTTGGCTCAGTAAAGATGTTAGCTGGAAATTACAGTTTATAGCCCAGGAGCTATTTTCCAAAGATCTTAAGGCTGTCTAGCAAAGACAATGATGACAATATGATGATGATGATGACCTCTCTGCCTATTGCTCCCACAAGATGTGGTCACATGTTATCTCTATCCTCACAACAACCCATTTTACAGAGGAAGAAACTGAGATTCAGTGAGCATTTGAAGTGAATGATCACATCTCATGACTAATGGAACCATGATTTTAACTGTGCAGCTGCAAACCCCTCTCACTGTACCACAGTACCCAGCCTGGGCTGTGTCTGCCTTAGGCCTTATAGCACAATGGAAACTCTTTCCTCAAATCAGCCTGGAGTTATGCACACACATGCTTACAAAGGGGCTCACAAAAAATGCATACACATTTTAAGAGCTCCCATTGGATGTAAAATTGATTGTTCCCCAAAAGTGTACAAATTACAAGTGAAATGGATGTGTGTAGTATGTCTTGGTACACTTGACAATGATGGTAGCTTCAATTCAACTTTGAAAAGTAACACAGAGCTACCATAATAACACCCTCTGTGTTTACGTAGGGAGAGTGGACTTGGTCCACTTCACATTACTCTGATTTCCAGATCTCGGCTGCTGGGTGGAAACCCCATTTCTCAGACCATCACGATGACCCGGGGGAAAGGAGAGAAAATATCAAGGAGTAGAGGACTGAGTGAGGCTTCAAGGTTTGGATGTGATGGGTAGTTAGTCCACTTCGTTGGAATGTGGTAACCAGACACACTGGCCCACAAGGCTCGTCAGAAACCCTGATTATTTCAGAAGGCTCCAAAGTTTGGTCCCCTCCAGATACAACTAAAACAGGAGATTCAGTAAACACGGTGACTGAGAGCTATCTTTTCTTGGAAAAGAAAAACAGAAATAACAGGACCATAAAGACAATGGTAACTATTCAAGGAATGGAGAAGTATATTCTCAAAAATTACACTCTAAGCCAGAGTTGTGGTTCAGAAAGGGGGTTTTATGTTGTTTCTGTTGTTGTTTCAGTTTTGGCCTTGAAGAGGATGAGCTGCCCTGCTGTAAACAGTCTCCCAGCCGTGGGCTGGGATGTGCCTACACAGTTGGCACAGATGTCTAGAACCCAGCATAGAAAGACACAGAGAACCCACCCAGGCCAGGCTGGGGTATGCTCAGAAGAAACCTGCTTTGGGAGAGGAGCATTTCTTTCTGGAAGAAAGTGCCTGGGAGATATTTCCAGAGAGCTTGTGGTGACTTGTCATGCAGCTTTTCCCCATGTTTTCTATGGCTGGAATTACCACGCACCGATTAACCAAGAACCCAAGCCCGAAGTGCACAATAACGGGCAGGACACTCCCAATGCTGAGGGTGGAGAATCCAGACCAATGCAGGGGGCCCCTGCACTGCCAGGGGCAGTGGGAGGAGAAATCCTCAGATCCAGCTCCTGGGTTAGATTCTGCACCACATCAATGGTCCACCATGATGCCCTCCACGGAATACCACACTCCTGACCATGTCCTGTGGACAGTTGTTAATGGGAGCCATTCACACAAGTGTCCCCTACAGTGTCACAGTAGAACTCTGTCTGTCCCATGGCTCCTTTCCAGATAAACTGACACTTAATCTCTGGAAAGTTGGATCAGGGAGATGGGATTTGAGGTGATCCTCACTGCTCCTCTTGGGCGGTCTCTGAACCAGATGTCCCTGCAGGGAAGACCTGATTTGGGGAAGTGCAGTGACTGAAGTTCTTTATTTTAGAAATAGAGAACAACCTGTCTCCTCGCCTCATCTTCCAACTAGAGATCAGCCCCCACCACCCCACTACAAATGGAGAGTCAGCTATGGTCCAGGGAAAACTGGGGATGGCAAACCTCATCCTTCAGGAAGAATATTTTTATTTTCATTTTTGCTTTTTAGAGATAGGTCTCACTCTGTCACCAGGGCTAGAATGCAGTGGTAGGATCATACCTCACTACAACTTCTAACTCCTGAGCCCAGTCTCCCAAGTGGCTGGGACTACAGGCCATGCCTGGCTAATTTTTTTTTTGTTATTATTTTTTGTAGAGCCTGGATCCCACTCTCGCTCAGGCTGGTCTCAAACTCCTCATCCGAGCGATCTTCCCACTTTGGCTTCCCAAAGTGCTGGGATTGCAGACATGAGCTCCTGAGCCTGGTCCCAAGCTAAGCTTTACAGGCAAAAGATCCCCTTCACATCCCCAGGCAGGGTCTGGGCCTTCCTCACCCATCAAATGTTCTCTACGCATGAGGACTTGGAACTCTTTATAGAAGACAGTAGCCAGTGAGGAAGAAGAAAGAAAAAAAATAAATAAAAGGAAAGACACCAAATACAGTTTTGCAACTCTTTGTTGCCAGGCACCCTGGGACAGACATGCTGCCTTCTTCTACCACCTCCAACACATATACCCACCTGGATGCTGGTCCAACAGACCTCATTTGGTACCTAGAACCACATAGAACCATAGAACCATATAGAACCATATAGAACATGGCATATGCTGACTTTAAGATAACTGTGTATGTGACTTTCTCGATGAGAAAACATATAAGTGGTATCTTATCAACTTTAAGGAATGTAGATAGAATAGTCACATACCTGTTTAACTAGTGATATTGTTACACATACATATTTAAAATAATACATGAGATTAGAAATGTTATCACTTGTGTTCTTCACAGCACCAGCATCTTTGTCATGCAAGATCCCTTTTTGATTATGCCACAGTTTGTTCACAAATACCTCTGCGCTGGCTGAGTCATTTAAGATGTAGTGACTGTGGGTCTGAGGGATGCATCCCGGGAAGAGCAAGACACATGGGGTGGTTGGCAGAGCATTTAGGATACTTAGCTTTCACCTTCATTCCCAGGTGAGAATTCATCATGTGTCACTTTGGCCTTTCAGCTAAGATTAAGTGTGAGAATTCACCATGTCACTGTGACCACCCCTCTCGGGGTGCGTTTGAAAGGATCTTCAAAAAACTGGATTCCTACATTCAACCCTTATGATTTCCAGCCTGGGCGACAGTTTCTTTGCCTCCTATTGGTGAGCTGTGAGCAGCTAAAACTAGCACTACTTGAGGACATCGGAGCCACTGGTCCTTTCCAAGACAGAACTTTGTGGG
Organism: Perodicticus potto; assembly: GCA_963574655.1. Lineage (NCBI taxonomy): Eukaryota > Metazoa > Chordata > Mammalia > Primates > Lorisidae > Perodicticus > Perodicticus potto. The sequence goes on from CAUYRH010018859.1 coordinate 35,711, forward strand.
CCAGAATAAATTGCTCAAAATCAAGCAAATAAATGCCCTGTAATCAGAGAAACCTTGTGAGGATGTGTCTTTAAAATGACTTTCTCTCTTCTGCAGTAAGAGGTTAGGAAGGAAACCAAACTTTGCTTGGGCTTTGGGTATATCTCAAAAGCAATGGGGTGTGGCTCAGGTATGTGTTGGCAAAGTCCCTGTGAAGTCCAGCCAGAGTCTCAGCCAGGCTGGGCCTGAAAAGCTAGACCTCTTAGGTCCAGAAGGGCCAGTGTGGCTGGGTGCACTCACTGCCACTCACGGACAGGGATCTGCAGGGAGAGGGGACTGAGGGCTGGCCAAAGCTGGACAGCAGGGCACGGCATGGCTGAGACTCAACCCCGAGTCTCCTGACTCAAAACCTCTTTCCAAGACTTGCCCTTCTCCCTAAATATATGTGCCCCAAATTGTCACCAGATCTCAAGAAAGCACTGGCTTTGCTTGGGATAAACACCAACCTCACAGCACACCCGGTCATTACCAGATCGGCAGTTCATGTCTAGGTTTTGTGGCTTCTTGGGGTTTTCTCTGGTGTCTCTCTCCCAGATTGTTCCCCTTTCCTTTGATTGTATTCACATAAACACGCAGCTGCACAGCCCTCGAGCTCTCTCAAGCGTAACTCAGTTTGCCCATCTGGGTTTACTTGTGCAGTCGCCCGGCCACTTGCTGTCAGAAATCTGTCCCCAGCTGCACCGGGCTGTCCTGCAGCTCCACCTTCTCCACGTCTTTCCCTTCCTCCTCTCGGAAGGTCTATCTGAGCTCCAGAGGGAGGAGACCTGAGGTTCCTCCCCAGGGCAAACAGGCTCGGGTAGATGACATAATCCACTGTAAGTCTTAGAAAAACAACCTTGTGGCTCTTGGCTCTCTCCGGCTCTCATTTCGGTTGCCTCAGGACACTGGGCGGAAGGCCAGGGAGCCCGAGCCCAGCTAGAGACTTGCAGAGCCCCGGGGAACTCAGCCACAGGCTGTCTGCGGCGCCTGCTGCCCCTCGCCCAGGACCCCGCCTAAAAAGCCTTACAGCTCTGAGCCTGGCCCCCAAACTCCCCTTCAGGCCTCCCCAAACATGCAATTGCTCAGTCACACGCTGCTTCATACTGACTTCCACTTCCTTTCCTTGTGTGTTTTGACTGATGACTTGACTTAACCTCCTGATGTCAGAAAGTGGGGCCACTGCTGCCTCGGCTGCAGGAAAAGGCAGGCACCGTGCAAGGCTGAATGCTTATTTTTTTTGATCATTCTGAAGGAAAGTAAGATAACATGAAGGTAATTGAAGACAAATCCTGAGGGGTGTTGAATTCACAAAACACCTAAGGGGAGAAACCCAAATGCCCTTCAGCAATGGAATGAATAAGCACATGGTGCCTTCGTCACACACTGGGCACCTACCAGTAAAGAGGAAGGAGCCACAAGCACAACAAACCCACAGGGAACCTGCCAGACACCATGTTGTATGGAAGAAACTAGATGGATGTCATTCCATTATATAAAGTTCTAGAACAAGCGAAAATAATCCACGTGGATAAGAGTTGCAGCAGTGATTACTGAAGAGCAGGAGAGAATAGCGGATTGGCTGGAAGGGACACAGAGGAGCTTCTGGAAGTCAGCTGTGTCTTGTTCATGATGGGAGTCACACATATGCAAAAATGCACCCAACTCTCTCCTTTTAAGATTTATGCACCTTACTGTGTGCCCGTTGCACCCCAATAAAAACCTCATGAAAACTTGACAAAAGCAATGAGTAACTAGTATGGAAGAAGGAGGATCAGACCTGGGGAAGAGAGGGAAGAGCATAAGAGGCAGAGGAAAGCAGGGGCATCATGTCAGTAACAGGGCAACAGGGTTGACCAATGCAGAGAGACTCTTGGTTTGGGTGACTGAGAGTTTTCTGTTCTATCAGAACAATTTCAATAGGAGAGCATCAGCTGGAAGGAAGAGCAAGGTCAAGGGAAGTTTGCAGGTGGTGATATTGTTGTCTTTATTGCTTAAATTTGGGAGGTGCCTGAGGAAGTCTATAAGCAGAAGAGGAGGGGGTGAGGGGATAAAGTTTGGAGCAAGATCCTCAAGGGAGCAACAAGATCCTAGGAGTAGCAAGCTAGAGATTGGTTGGGAAGAGGGGAATCATTTGGTTGAAAATGGAGGGAATGAAATGGTGACGTTGAAGTGCTGAGTCCCTCTGTTTGGAGAGGTTGTTGGAGGTGTGCGTAGCACAGGGGGAGCACACTGTTCTCGGGTGAGGGATGTGGGACCTTGAATAGGACAGTTACTGGGAACGTGAATATTTTTCAATAAGAAATTAATACTGAAAGTGACAAAGGTCCACAATCAGAGCTGCTGGACACACAGGAAATCTCATTTTGACCATGTGGGTCAAATGGGCTTGCCAAGCCAAGAGTCATTGCAGAGAAGGTGAGCATACAGCACTTCGTCTAGGCTGGAGACCACCGGCACAGACTTTGCAAAAACATGAGAATTCTAGGAAAGCAAGGATGTCTCAGAAGGACACATGAAAACAGAAAACAATAATTTAATATTTGTATCATCAAAGTCTCAGAAAGAGAAGATAAAGAATGAGAACTGAAAAAAATATTTGAAGAAAAATGGCTAAAAACTTTCTAAATTTGGCAAAAGATATAAACTTTTGATTTAAGAAGCTCAGAGAAGCCCAAACAAAATAAACTCAAATAAATCTGCCCTGAGACATCATAATCCAACTATTGAAAACTAAAGACAAAGGAATTATTTTGAAAGCATTAACAAGCCGGGTGCGATGGCTCACGCCTGTAATCCTAGCACTCTGAGAGGCTGAGGTGGGTGGATTGCCTGAGCTCACTAATTTGAGACTAGCCTGAGCCAGAGCAAGACCTTGTCTCTAAAAAAAATAGCTGGGTGTTTGGGAGGCTGAGGCAGCTTAAGCCCAAGAGTTTGAGGTTGCTGTGAGCTGTGACACCTCAGCACTCTTATAGAGGGCAATTAACAATAAATGACATATTACTTATAGAATTACAATTTTTTAAAGGACCATAGATTTCTCCCCAGAAGCTACAGAGGCCAGAAAGCAATGGAAAAACATTTTCCGAATCTATTTTGTATTTTGAAATAATCATAGCTTTGTATCCAGTTAAAGATGTCTCATATCTCATGCCTCCGTCCCCTGATTTTCCCCAGTGGTTAACATCTTGCCTAACTAATTTCAAAACTAGGGCTAGTCACAGTGACTCACACCTGTAATCCTAGCACTCTGTGAGGCCAAGGCAGGAGTTATCGCTTGAGGTTAGGAGTTTGAGGTGGCAGTGAGCAATGATGAGGCCACTGCACTCTAGCCTGGGTGACAGAGCAAGACTCTGTCTCAAAAAACAAAACAAAACATCACAACCAAGAAATGTATGTTGGTACAGCATGTGGATGGGTGTAGTTCTATGCCATTTTGTCATAGGCGTAGATTCATGTAAGCTCAGTCATGAGCAAGATACAGAACTGTTCTGTTACAACGAAGTTCTCCTTCATGCAACTCCTTTAAAGTCATACTCACTGCTACCTGCTTGCCTCTCTTGTCCCTACCAGTCACTAACCCCTGCCATTGGTCTGGTCTCCCTCTCTACAATTATGTAAAATTGAGAGTTCTAGGTAAGTGGAATTATACAACATGTGACCAATTGAGACTGGCTTTTAAAACTCAGTATAATGCTCTTGACAGCCATCCAATTTGTTGCCTGTATCAATTGTTTGTTCTTTTTTATCCTACACTGTGTTTGAGCATTGCCTAATGTAGGGCAATTTGGTTGTTTCTAGATTTGGGTTATTACATATAAAACTGTTATGAAGAATCATACAAGTTTTTGTGTGTACATGTTTTCATTTCCTTGGAATAAATGACAAAGAATATAATTGCTAGGTCAGATGAAAAGTGTATCCTAGTGCTCTGGTCTGAATGTTTGCATCCCCACCCAAACCACATGTTAACACCTAATCCCCAGTGCAATGGTGTCAGGAGGTGGGGGCTTTGAGTGGTGACTAAGTCATGAGAGCAGAGTCCCCTCTGCGAGGACACAGAAAGAAGGCTCATCTGTGAATCAGGAAATGGGCCCTCGCCGGACACCAAATCTGCCCTTGATCTTAGACCTTCTAGCCTCTAGAACTATGAGAAATAAATGTTCACTATTTAAGTCCCCCAGTTGATGTAGTTTGTTATAGCAGCCAGCCCAGACTAAGACACTTAAATTTGTTAAGAAATTGCCCAACTCTTTTCCAGAATGGCTGTACCATTTTATATTCTCACCAGAAATATACAGGGTATCCCAAAAGTTGTCAGACATAGGAGAAAACAGGAGATTGTAGCTAAAAGTACCTTTATTTACAAAACATTCACTACAAAATTTTACAAAATATTTGCAAAACATTCTCCCTGTGTTGGCTACCTCTTTTTACACACACTCAAAGTCTTCTCTGCCATCCATGGTGAACATCTTCCAAGATACCTGTCTGTGACTTTCAGGAAATCTTGTAGATCTAATTTCTTAGCATCTGGGCCAGCATATGATATTGAGGCCATTTTCAGTTTTATTTTAGCTATTGTGAGAGGTATGTGGTGATATTGGTCTTAATTCACATTTCCTTAATGGACAGTGACATTGAACATCTTTTTGTGCATTTATTTGACATCCATGTATATTATTTGGTAAACTATCTCTCCATGTGTTTTGTCCAATTTCTAATTGGATTATTTTTACTGATAAGATTTGAGAGTTCTTTATACATTCAAGATATGAGTTCTTTATTGGATATTGGCTACTGGAATTATCTGACAATAATTTCTCCTCATCTGTACCTTGCCTTTTCATCCTTTTGACAGTGTGTTCTATCAGCAAATATTTTTAGTTTTCATAAAGTCCAATTTATCAATCTTCATTTGTATGGAACATGATTTAGGTGCCAAGTCAAGGCTAACACAAAGTCCTGAATATTTTATCCTGTTTTTTCTTAAAGTTTTCTGATTGTACATTTTACATATAATTTTGTTATCCATTTTGAGTGTTATGAGTTTTTAAAAATAATGCATAAAGTATAAATTGAAGCACTTTATTATTTTGGCCTATGGATCTCCAGTTACTCCTGTACTATTTGTTGGAAATACTATCCTCTATCCATTGAATCCCTTTGGCACCTTTGTCAAAAATCATTCAAATATAGATATATGTATATATCTATCTATAAAACCATATATATAACTATAACTATATATATAAAACCATATATATAACTCTAAATATAAAACCATGTATATATATATAGTTTTTTGATTTTTTTTTTTTTTTTTTTTTGAGGCAGGCTCTCACTCTATTGCCCAGGCTGGAGTGCAGTGGCATGATCACAGGTCACTGTAGTCTTGAACTCCTGGGATCAAGTCATCCTCCTGTTTCAGATTCCTGAGTAGCTAAGACTATAAGCATATTTATTTGGAGCAGTGGGGTGCCCAGGCTGGTCTCAAACTCCTTGATCTTCCTGCCTTGGGCTCCTAGAGTGCTGGATTACAGACATAGCATGAACCACCACACCTGGCCCAGCCCTATTTTTGCCCACCTATATTTGCATTTTCTGGTTTGTCCCATTGATATATGTGTCTCACCCTCAGCCAGTACCACACTGTATTGATGACAGTCTGTGTAGCCTTCATAGGGAGTAGAGAGATTCTTCTCACTTCATTCCGCTTTTTCAAAATTGCTTAAGTTGTTTAGTTTCTTTTATTTTCCATCTACATTTTAGAATGATCTTATCCATATCTACAGAACATGTTGCTTTGTTAAAACTGCATATGAATTTAGGGAGAATTAACATCCTCACTATTGATTCTTCCAGGCCATACATGTGCCTTGTGTCTCCATCTATCAAGGGGGTCCACCCTGCAGCCCGTGGGCTACATGCAGATTATTTGAGGACTGTTTTGCTTATCTGTGGCCTCGGATATCACAAAAATTATGCACAGACTTTTTTTTGCTTTTTGTTTATCAAATTTCGTTAGTGCTTGTGTTTTTAATGTGTGGCCCAAGACAATTCTTCCTCATGTGCTCCAGAAAAGAAAAAATGTCAGACATCTTTGATTTATTTCATCACTATTATGTAGTTTTAGCCTGCAAGTCCTATATGGAAATGATTTGCTAGGTTTGCAGCTAAGCATTTCTTCTCTCTTTGTGTGTGCGGTTGTAAATGATATTGTATTTTTAATTTTTGTTTCTATATGTTCATTCTGGTATAGATAAACACAATTAATCTGGTAATGTTAATCCTGTGACTTAGATGAACTCATTTATTAATTCTAGGAGTTTTTTGTTAAATTCCTTGGGATTTTCCACACACACTTTTAGGTAATCTGTGGATAGAGACAGTTTTATTTCTTATTTTCTATCCTGCAGGTCTTTTATTCCCCTTTATTGCCTTATGCATAAGCTAGAATTTATATTACCTTATTCATGATCTTAGAGAGAAAGCATTTTTTTTCATTGCTAAGTGTGATGTTAACTGTAAGTTCTTTTGTAAATGTGTTTATCAAGTTGAGGAAGTTTCCCTTTACTCCTGTTTTTTGAGAGTTCTCATCATGAATGGGTGTTGAATTTTGGGTTTGACTTTTCCGCAGCAATTGAAATAACCATGTGATTTTTCTTCTATGGGCCTGTTAATGTGGTGACTCTCATTGATTGATTTTAGAATAATTAACTTGGCATCCCTGGGATCAACTCCACTTGGTCATGATGTATAATTCTTTTTCATGTTGTTGAATTCTGTTTGCTGATATTTTCTTAACCATTGTTATGTCTATATTCATAAGGAATATTGGAATGTAATTTTCATTTTCCATAGTGTCCTAATCTGGTTTTAGTATCAGGGTAATACTGGCCTCATAAAATGAATTAGGAAGTAACCCTTCCTTCCTCTACTAGTTTCTGGATGCCATTGTGTAAAATTGGTGTTAATTGGTTTATAAGCATTTGGTAGAATTCTCTAGTAAAACCCACTGGGCCAGTGGGTTCTATGGAGTTTTAAAATGATGACTTGAATTTCTTTAATAGTTACAAGGCCATTCAAATTATCTATTTCATTTTAGGTGAGTTGCAGTGGTTTGTGCTTTTCAAGAAATCATCCCATTCATCTAAGTTGCCAAGCTTATGTGTGTAGAGTTATTTGTAGTATTTTCTTATTAACCTTTTGATGCCTGCAGGGTCTGTAATGATATCCTCTGTTTCATACCCGATATAATAATTTGTGTCCCCTTTTTTTCTTTGTCAGTTTTGCCAGAGATTTGTCAATTTTATTGATCTTTTCAAGGACCAGCTTTTGTTTCCTGGACTTTTCTCTATTATTATTTTGCTTTCATTTTCATCGCTTTCTGTTCTTTTCTTTTTCTTATGTTTTATTAAGGCATATATACACAGATCATGAATACATTTATGCCTTTGTGGGATTCAATGTGTTGATTATTTATACGAATTGGAGTGCTTACATCCTACTAATTAACATAGCTTTCACCTCATTTACTTAATCACAGTGTTAAGACATTTGTGTTCTATACTTGACAGATTTGACTTGTACCCTTGCAATACACTCATAGGTGTGGTCCCACCATTAACCCTCCCTCCATCAAACCACCTCCCTGCCTTTTCCCTCCCCTTCCCTCCTTCATCGTGAGCTATAGTTGTGATTCATTATTCATATGAAAGCGTGAGTGATTATAAATTGGTTTCATAGTAGTACTGAGTACATTGGATATTTTTTTTCCAGTCCTGAGATACTTTACTAAGAAGAATATTTTCCAGCTCCATCCATGTAAACATAAAAAAGGTAAAGTCTCCATTTTTTTTTAATGCTGCCTAGTATTACATGGTATACATATACCATAATTTATTAATCCATTCATGGGTTGATGGGTACTTGGGCTTCTTCCATGACTTGGCAATTATGAATTGAGTTGCAATGAACAATCTGGTGCAATTATCTTTGTTGCCAAGTGATTTTTGGTCTTTTGAATATACACCTAGTAGAGGAATTGCAGGGTCAAACAACAGGTCTACATTTAGATCCCTGAGTGTTTTCCAAACTTCTTTCCAAAAGGAACATACTAGCCTGCATTCCCACCAGCAGGGCAAAAGTGTTCCCTTTTCTCCACACCAACATCTGTAATTTTGGGATTTTGTGATGTGGGCTACTCTTATTGGAGTTAGATGATATCACAAAGTGATTTTGGTTTGCATTTCTCTGATGATTAAAGATGATGAGCATTTTTACATGTGTCTGTAGACCATGTGCTTGTCTTCTTCAGAGAAGCTTCTGTTCATGTCTCTTGCGCACAGTGAAATGGGATCATTTGTTCTTTTCTTAATAATAAGTTTGAGTTCTCTGTGGATTCTGGTTATTAGACCTTTGTTGGAAATATAACCTGCAGAAATCCTCTCCCATTCTGAGGGCTGTCTACTTGCTTTACTTACTATGTTCCTGGCAGTGCAGACACTTTTTAGTTTGATCAGATCCCAGCAATGTATTTTTGAAGTTGCTTCAATTGCCCTGGAGTCCTTCTCATAAACTATTCTCACAGGCCAATTTTTTCAAGTTTTTCACCTGAACTCTCTCCAAGAATTTTTATAGTTTCATGTCTTAAGTTTAAGTCTTTTAACCAGTGACAGTGAATTTTCATTAGAGGAGAAAGGTGTGCGTCCAGTTTCAGTCTTCTACAAGTTGCCAGCCAATTCACCCAGCACCATTTGTTGAATAGGGAATCTTTCCCCCAATTTATATTTTTGATAGGCTTATCAAAGATCAAATGACAATAAGTGTCTGGGTGCATCTCTTGGTTTTCAATTCTGTTCCATATATCTACCTCTCTACTTTTGTGCCAGTACCATGCTGTTTTGATCACTATAGATTTATAGTATAGTCTAAAGTCTGGTACCATGATTCCTTCTGATTTGTTTTTATTTCTGAGTAATGTCTTGGCTATTTGAGGTTTTTTCTGTTTCCATATAAAATGAAGTACTAATTTTTCCAGATCTTTAAAGTATGACAGAGGTGCTTTAATAGGGATTGCATTAAATCTGTAGATTGCTTTGGGTAGTACAGACATTTTAACAATGTTTATTCTTCCCAGCAGTGAGCATGGTATATTTTTCCATTTGTTAACATCTTCAGCTATTTCTTTTCTCAGAGTTTCATGGTTCTCTTTATAGAATGCTTTCATATCCTTTGTTAGGTATACTCCCAGATATTTCATCTTCTTTGGTACTATTGTAAAGGGAATAGAGTCCTTGATTGTTTTTTTCACCTTGACTGTTATTGGTATATATAAAGGCTACAGATTTCCAAGTATTGATTTTGTGTCCTGAGATGCTGCTGTATTCCTTGATCACTTCTAGGAGTTTTGTAGTTGAGTCCCTGGGGTTTCCAGATATATAGTCATATCATCTGCAAAGAGTGACAGTTTGATCTCATCTGATCCTATTTGGATACCCTTGATTGCCTTCTCTTGCCTGATTGCGATGGCTAAGACTTCCATTACAATGTTAAAAAGCAGTGGAGACAATGGGCAACCTTGCCTGGTTCCTGATCTGATTGGAAATGATTTCAATTTTACTCTATTCAATACGATATTGGCTGTGGGTTTGCTGTAGATGGCCTCTATCAGTTTAAGAAATGTTCCTTCCTGGTGGCATCTGTGGCTCAATGAGTAGGGCGCCGGCCCCATATACCGAAGGTGGTGGGTTCAAACCCAGCCCTGGCCAAACTGCAACAACAACAACAACAAAATGGTGTTGTGACAGGTGCCTGTAGTCCCAGCTACTCAGGAGGCTGAGGCAAGAGAATCGCCTAAGCCCAGGAGGTGGAGGTTGCTGTGAGCAGTGTGATGCCATGGCACTCTACTGAGGGCAATAAAGTGAGACTTTGTCTTTACCAAAAAAAAAAAAAAAAAAAAAAAAGAAAGAAAAGAAGTGTTCCTTCTCTACCTATTTTCTTAAGCATTCTCATCAAGAAAGGATGCTGGATATTATCAAAAGCTTTTTCTGCATTAATTGAGAGAATCATATGGTCTTTGATTTTTATTTTGTTTATGTGATGTATTATATTTATAGATTTACATATATTAAACCATCCTTGGGACCCTAGGATGAAACCCACCTTGTCATGATGTATAATTTGTTTGATATGTTGCTGGATTCTGTTTACAAGGATCTTATCGAATATTTTTGTATCAACATTTCATTAGAGATATTGGTAAATAATTTTCTGTTCTTGTTGGGTCTTTTCCTGGTTTGGAGATCAGGGTGATATTTGCTTCATAGAATGTGTTGCAAAGTATTTCTTCTTTTTCTATGATTTGGAAAAGATTAAGTAATGTAGGTACTAGCCCCTCTTTAAAGATTTGGTAGAATTATGAGGTGAAGCCATTTGGTCCTGGGTTTTTCTTTTTGGGGAGATTTCTTATAGTTAATGCTATTTCAGAACCTGATATAGGATTGTTCAACATTTCCACTTCCTTCTGGCTAAATCTAGGAAGGTGACCTAGTATTGGTCTATGTCCTTCAGATTTTCATACTTCTGAGAATAGAGTTTTTTATAATACTCATTAAGGATTTTTTGAATTTCTGAGGAGTCTTTTGTTATTTGGCCTTTATCATTTTTGAATGATGAAATTAGGTATTTTACTCTTTTATTTCTGGTTAGGTTAGCCAAAGGTTTATCTATTTACCTTTTCAAAAAAACAATTTTTTGATTGATTGATCTGTTGTATAATTCTTTTGTTTTCAATTTCATTTAATTCTGCTCTAATTTTAGTTATTTCTTTTCTTCTGCTGGGTTTGGGGCTGGAATATTCTTCCTTTTCCAGTTGCTTGAGATGTCCCATTAAGTTGTTGACTTCCTCTCTTTCCGTTCTTTTGAGGAAGGCTTGCAATGCTATAAATTTCCCTCCCGTGGTACTGACTTTGTGATATCCCAGAGGTTCTGATAATTCATGTCTTCATTATCATTTTGTTCCAAAAATTTGGTGATTTCCTTCTTAATCTCATCTATGAATCCAGTTATCATTAAGCATGAGGTTATTTCGCTTCCATGTTTTTTATGAGTATGCAGACTTCTGTTGTTACTGGGTTCAACTTTTATTCCATCATGGTCCCAAAAAATACAAGGAATAATTTCTATTCTTTTAAGTCTTTGAGGTAAGACTTGTGACCTAAGATGTGATCAATTTTGGAGGATGTTCCATGGGATGCTGAGAAGAATGTGCGTTCAGTTTTGTTAGAATGAAATGTTCTGTAGATGTCTGTTAAATCCAATTGTTGAATAGTTAAGTTTAAGTCTAAAATTTCTTTGCTTAGCTTTTTATTGGAGGATCTATCCAACACTACCGAAGGGGTGTTAACATTTCCAACTATTATGGTGCTGGAGGAAATCAAGTTGCTCATGTCTGTTAGAGTCTCTCTTATAAATTGAGGTGCTTCTGGTTGGGTTCATAAATGTTAATAATTGAAATTTCATCATGTTGAGTGTTGCCTTTAACAAATATGAAGTGACCATCTTATCTTTCCTTACTTTTGTTGGTTTAAAGTATATTGTATCTGCAAATAAAATTGCAACACCAGCTTTTTTCTGATTTCCATTTGCCTGAATTATAGATGACCATCCTTTCGCCTTCTGTCTATATTTATCTTTTAAGGTAAGATGAGATTCTTGTATACAGCAGAGATCTGGCTTGAGTTTTTGTATCCACTCAGCCAACCTGTGCCTCTTTAGAGGACAATTTAAGCCATTCACATTAATTGAGTATTGATAAGCCTGGTAGTATTTTGGGTATCGAGTTTTTCAAAAGTCCAGTGGACATTTTTAATCCTTTCACTACTGTGGAAGTTGGAGTTTGATCAAAAGTTTCTGAGTAAGTTTACTTTAGTGGTAGAGCATTGTACTTGTCATTGTGGAGGATGGGTCAGAGAATATCCTGGAGAGCTGGTTTAGTTATGGCAAATTTCTTCAACAAGTGGATGTCATTAAAGTATTTAATTTCTCCATCATAAATGAAACTCAGTTTAGCTGGATAGAGGATCCTGGGTTGAAAGTTATTTTGTTTTAGGAGGTTAAAGGTCGATCACCATCCTCTTCTAGCTTAAAAAGTTTCAGTAGAGAGATCTATAGTCATTCTAATATTCTTCCCCTTGTAGGTTATGTTTTTCTTACATCTGGTTGCTTGCAGACTTTTCTCCTTCATATTAACTTTGGCAAAGTTAATTACAATGTGTCTAGGAGATGTTTTGTTTGGATTGAGTCATGCTGAGGGACTGAAACTGTCTGCTATCTGGATTTCAGAATCTCTTGCCATGTTTGGGAAGTTCTCCTCAATTATCTCTTGGAGTAGAGCATCCGGGCCTTTTGAAGCAGGGATTCCTATAAGGCAAATGTTTGCTCTTTTGGAGTGGTCCCATGATTCTCTCAGGGAGTGGTCCGTTTTTGCTCTCCACTTTTCTTCTTTGAGCATTTGGGAGCATTCAAAAGCTTTGTTTTCAATATCAGAGATCCTTTCTTCTGCCTGCTCCATTTTGTGACTGAGGGATTCTACTGTATTTCTCAGATCTTTGAGGGCTGCAAGTTCTTGCCTCAATGTGTCAAAATCTTTGGTGATTTTGTCTTTGAATTCATTGAATTCTTGAGACAACTTTTGAATTACTCCTTGAAATTCTAATTCCACCTTTATCTCCATTCTGTTGATCTTATTTGCCATCCAAATTCTGAACTTGATTTCTGATATCTCAGCCATTTGTTTATGAATGAGATCTCTAGTGTGTCCATTTTGTCATTCCTTGGGGGAGGTGATCTACTCTGATTATTCGTGTTTCCAGAGTTTTTATGCTGATTCTGCCCCATGATTATTTTTAACCATTTGGCTAGATTCGCAGGTAAGGTGAAATTGGACTGGGAGCTCCTGGAGTTGTGGCTAATCAGTCCTTTGCCAAGGATCTTGGACTAGTGACTGTAGCATTTTCCCCTACAGCTTTGCAAAGGACCTGTACAGTATTACAGTCTGAGGCTCTGGGAACCTGCTTGGTGTCGTGGGGTTAGGTGGCTCTGTCTTGTATTCAGCTGGTCTTTGTCCGATCCTAGTGGATCAGTGACTCTGGGTTGAAGTCTCAGCTGAAATTTGTTTTCTTGGAGTCACACCTTGCCTCAGCAGAGGTGATGTGTAGTTACCACTCTTCTCTCTCAGCTCGGCTCTCAGTCTTCAGCTTTATTGAGTACTTTCTGGTCATTATCCTTCCCTCTGGATGGGAGCTTCTGTTGAAAGGTGGCTCCATTTGGCCATCTTGCACCTCTCCACTTTCTGTTCTTTATGTTCTTTTATTTCCTTCTATTTGCATTGGGCTTGTTTTTCTCTTCTTTTCCTACCTTCTTAAGATGAGAGCTTGATTTTCTGATTGGGAAAATTTCCTCTTTTCTCTTGTGAGCATTAATGATATCAATTTTCCTCTCAGTCCTGCTTTAGTAGATCCCACAAACTTTGACATATTGTATTTTCATTTTATTTCAGTTCAGTTTTTATTTCCCAGGAAAATTCCTCTTTGAACCACAGGTTACTTAGAAGTGTGTCATTTTAGTTTCTATGTATAGGATATTCTCCTGCTATTTATCTTTTATTGATTTCTAGTTTGATTCCATTTGTGTTCCAGGGAACACAAATGTATGTGACATTTGCTGAGATTTGTGTTATGTGTCTACACCCACAATATAATGTATCTCAGTTTATGATTTGTGCACACAGGAAAAGAATGTGCATTCTGCTAGTTTTGGGTTGAGTGTTCTAGAAATGTTACTCAGTTAATTGATGGTATTATTCAATTCTTTCACATCCTTGCTGATTTTCTACCTGATTTTTCTGTCAGTTGTAGAGTGAGGGATAGTGAAGGGTCCAACTATAATTATGAATTTGTCTGTTTTAGTGTCTGTTTGTACTGCACATATTTGGGGTGCTCCCTCCTTGTCAGGGATGGTAGTCCAAGCCCCCATGTGTTCTCCATTCACACTACATGGGGCAGGAGGATGCACCTTGTTACCTCTGGGTGTGGATTCAAGTCCCAAGTCCTGACTCTGTAGGTGGCCTGCTCTGACTTCACCAAGGAGAGGGGCTTGGGTGTCACAGTCCCTTGACAGTCTTCCTTCTTGTCTATGCCAGTCAGACTCTTATATTATGTTTTTTTTTTTTTTACATAACATTCAGAGTCTTCAGTTGTAATGGGTGAGAATAACAGAGAAAACTATATCTACTCCATTTTTCCAGAAGCAGAAGTCTCAAAGTATTGAACTCTAAAAATCTCTAATTCATCCATTTTTATTGCACTAAACATGAGTGATGGTCAGAGCTAATGTGGTCCCCATCTCCCAGAGGTGACATACTGGATCACTGTATGCAACACAGATGACTGTGGCACAGTGGGTGTGTCTGGAGAGGAGATTGGGTGCTGGGCCCTGTGTAGGAGACGTGGTCACTGGCCTGAAGGGTTAGAGGGGACCAGAGCACAAAGGCCTGAAGAGGCCTGAGAGATGCCTAGACTTCAGCCTGAGAGCAGGAGAACCCACGTATGAGTCATAGCCAGGGAAGGGCAGGTCAGAATCAGGTGTTGGGATGTCACTCTGCATATGACACACTGCCCACTGGTGTTGCATCCCCCAGACTACTCAAGGTAGGAGAGAGCCACAAGAATTGAATGTGCAGTGCTGACTTCATGCTTTACCCCTTGCAGATGCCACATTAGCATTTTAATAGGGGCTTTCCAGTCCACAACTCTGGGAGTCACTAATGTGCCCCAGGCTGTGACTGAGCTCAGGGGAGGGGGGGTGAGAACATTCTGTGCACTGGGGGCTCCCAGCTGCACCCAGCTGCACCCAGCCACCGGCAGTCTGATGTTGCCTCCAGGGCAGGTGGGGAGAGCCTGAGAGCTGGAGAGGAACCTGAGCATTCGAAGTCAGGGATTCTGTCCCCCAGGAGTAGAGGGAAAGACGGAGTAGCAAAGACAGAAATAGATTAATTTCTTCCCCTCTCATGGATGAATGGCTATGTCTGTCCTGAAACAGAAAAGTATTCCCAAGTTGTGTCTATGTCAATTGCCATCTGGATGGGGACACAGAGGAAAAATGTGGGACTGTCAGGGAGGGAAAACTGGGGAGTGTTTTACAGCTTTTTTTCATCTGTGGGAAGAGTTCATGATGGCAATAGTGGCAGTGAGGTGGTAATGTGCGTCTGTGCAGAAGTGGGGAGGGGTGAGTAGGGTTGGGCCTCAGAATATCACAAAATATTCTGGCAACTTCAGGGTCTGTGTGGTGGGGTACCATGGCCTTCAGGCCCCTAGCAACTAACTCCAGACCTCCCTCATCACCTGACCTTTGCTCCATTGTTACCAGGGTCATATTTCAACCCAGCATCTCACAGGTCTTGAACAGCACCTGCTGGCTCTCTCCTTCAGCCCCCTCCTTCCTAGCTGGTTCTGCTTCTTCCCTAGGTGGAGAACCTAGCCCTGGCCATGCCACATTCCTGGGGCTCCCTCCAGGGTCATGGGCACTTTGACACCAGGGCTTCTTGTAGCAAGAGTTTTGCTCCATCATCCTGAATCTCTTTCTGCCGTGTCTAAAGCACTTGCCTAGAAAAATCCCAGCAGAGAGGGGTCCAGTTGCCCTGTTCCCTGGCTGGGGAGCAGCTAGGAGGAGAAGTCATGAGGCTGTGTGGCCTGAGGGTAGAAGGTGCACTTCCTTGTCCGGACAAGCACCTTGCCTGAGCTCTGGAGCTCTTCCTGAGCGTGGTTCCAACCCACAGGCCAGGCCCAGTTAGTGCTTCTTCTCATTTTCTGCTCTGTCCTCTGACTTTCTCACCCATCTCAGCAAAAGGTCTGGCTGGAGATGACTCCCTCTTCACACCTATCTTCCTTTCTGCCCTCCTGGCTCTCTCAGCAGAGTCTGAATCTCTAGGTCCACCCCTCTCTCTTTTCAGGACAGTTAGTCTCGCCATCAGCCTGTCTCTGAGCAATTTGCAATTTATAGAAAGAAAATTCACCAAAAGCCACAATCTCACTTTGACCAACTCCCAAAAGCCACTATGTTAAAAATCAACTTGCCAAATGACAAATTTCACAGACTACCAAATCACTAAAAACATATTTCTAGTAATTATTAAAAATTTTCTACTGTAATATAATGTTTCATAGGAAGCTTCAAAATCTGTTAATGGTTTTTTTTTTTTCAACATTTTGGCCTTTGTTTTTATCTAGTTGCGAAGTTTTCTATTTGGATTCTTCTATTTTTATCAGATTTATAAGGCATGTCATTCATATTTCAGAAGATGAATACTCCTCAGTCACTGCACATAAAGATTTTGACAATTCACAAGGCATTTTAAATTTTAACTTTTGGTTTACAGAAAAGATAATTTTTCCCTTAACACCAATTTTCATCTTTTCTTTATTTTTTCAAAGTGGTTTGGCAGTCTGCCAAATAAAATTTTTTTATGTATGTTAATTTTCACATGGCCGTGACAACTTCCCCAATGACAAAATCCCACAGTGGGAACTCTAGTACTATGCAGATGCAAATCTAAAACTGGCATTGGTAATAAATGCAGGGAAAATCCATCAGTGGGTAAATGACTATACATTCCAAAAGTGCCCCATTCCTAAAATATGGAAATCCACATAAAACTGATATTTAACAGAAATAGACCAATGGACCAAGAAATCCATAGCAAAGTGGCTGATAAGAACATATCTGACACCTACAAACCAAACTAAGTTGCTAAGCCTACATGACATAGAAAACTAAATACAAGCTTGGTGCCTGTGGCTCAGTGGGCTAAGGCACCAGCCACGTACACCTGAGCTGGCGGGTTCGAATCCAGCCCGGGCCCACCAAACAACAATGACGGCTGCAACCAAAAAAATGGCCGGGCGTTGTGGCAGGCGCCTGTAGTCCCAGCTACTTGGGAGGCGGAGGCAGGAGACTCGCTTGAGCCCAGGAATTGGAGGTTGCTGTGAGCTGTGATGCCACAGCACTCTATCCAGGGTGACAGATTGAGGCTCTTTCTCAAAAAAAGAAGAAAAAAAAGAAAAGAAAACTAAATACAGTGTTATGCAAACCAGAGCACACAAACCGCCATAATTTTTAAAGTAATTAACCAAAGTAACTTTTGAGTGAATTCCAGCGATCATGAAAATGGATCTTTTAGCCAACTGATTTTCAACTAGTTGGCTTTAGGGAATGAGTAATTTGGCAAATTGACCTATTTCTTCAACCTTTCCATTTTTCCAGGGCCTTTCCCTCTGTAAGCCAAGCATCAGGTACCTGGAGCCTCTGAACTTGCCAGCCTCCTTCCTGGCACAGCCAGTGAAGTGGCCTGGACCTTCAATGCAGTTGGGGGACAGAGATACTTGGCCACCCCAGCACTGACACAAGCAGAATTCTTGCCCTTGTTCACATTCCACCTCTTACAGCTATTTTCTTCTCTTCTTCCTATATTGGTCTAATTAAGACCCCCAAACTCTATCACATGGAAGTGATTGGACATGACCAACTTTTACTGAGCTTTGAGGTGATCTGGCCAACTAGGCAACTTCCAATGGAATCTTGGTCATCCCTGCTGTGCCCAGCCCAGGCTGCTCCTACCTGCTCATTTGCCCTCCCTCGCCCTGGCCCCTCTTCAGCCCTCCTGTTGTTCTCCTGTGGAACACCTCTCACTCTGTCCAGCCTTCCATGTGCTGATGAAGAGAGCTCACATTTTGAGCCAAGCAGGCTTAAGAAGGTGCTGCACCAAGCAGAAGAGACTGCACCACTCCCCTGAGACAGAAGAGGCTGCTACATTTCTGAAAGTTGCAGTTCAAAGCAATCCTCCATGCCTCCCTCCACATGCGCTGATGTCTCCCACCTGGACAAAGATTCTCTCCTGCCCCCATTTTCCCTGTCATCCCGACTTCTTTCTGTAGTCAAGCTTCTTAGACCAGCTACTGATACTGTCTTGCTGCTTCTCCTATGTCCCAACCAATTGGGCATTCTGGTCTTTTTCTTATTTAACCTTCTCTCAACATTTAAAACAACAGACACCTCCTTGTAGGAGCCCCTTTTTGTCCAACCAATCTAGCCAGACTTCCTTGTGCTGACTTTTCTCCTTTACCCTCTCAGAGGTCAGTGATTCCAGCTTTTGCCTTAGGACCCATCTCCTCCATAAGGAGGCCCTTGGTGGTCTCACTCGTGGTTATCCAGGGACTTAATCACATGTTGCCTTTGAGTCTCAGGTGGGCTCTGGACCACTCGGCACAACACTCAGATGCCTACTGTTGTCTAAAATTTAGCATGTGGAAAATTGAACTTGTTTCTTTTCCTCCAAACTGGTGTCTAGTGCCCAAACCAGGAAACTAGAGATTATCTTAAGCCACTCTTTCCAACTGCCACCAAATCTAAGTTGGGAAACTCCTTTTCTTCACTGCCACAAGAGCCTCCTGGTCCCTCCACACCCCATGGCTCTTCCTTGTTGCCAGGCACTCATCTTTCCTCTTTGGGTAACAGCATTCCCCAGCTCTGCCTGTCCTCTAATCTTTACTCAGTACAGCTGCCAAGGGGATCTGTCCTAAGTGCAAAGTTAGCTATGTACCCCCTCCCCTGGCTTGCCTGAAACATTTCAGCAGGCTTAGGGCTTTCAACATAACATTCAAGTACATGGGGCCTATTATAATTTCACATCTCTCTCCAGCATCCAAATTCAGCCCAGACTCCATGGTTTCTGGAAAACTACGTGTTCTGTGCCTAGCTAGCAAAATTCTAAGCCAACATTACTCTGATCATGGACTTTGTCACCTGTGAGTTCCTGGAGGGCAGGCCTAGTCTTACTTGGCCTCATCTCTGCAAAGTTTAGCAAGTAGTGGGCACGCAGTAAAGTCTCAATATCAAGTGGCAAAATCTCAGACTTCTCAAGCCATGATATCCCAGTGCAGAACTTAACTGGGTAGGGGACAGATAGAGAGCCATGAAGGGATCCCAAAAGTCCAAAGGGGCCCCAGTCAGACCAAGCAACTTCAGAGAGCAAAGGTAATCATTAGGAGGGAAAAGGCTTTCCTCCTGATTGGAGAAGGTGTCATTTTGTCGTTTTCATTATTCTCTCTCTGCTTGAAGCAGCTGTAACCCTGGCAGGAGAAGGTGGTCCTGCTGGAAGGGTCTGTCCTGCTGTGAGAGTCCTCCACAGGGTACTTGGACAGCATAAAGGTGCCACAAATGTGTTGATTGAGCATGCAAAATAAATCTGGCTCTGCCTGAAGGCAAGGGCACTTTTTGTGTGCCAACACATCCCCTCTGCCTCATCACACTCCACTTAGAGAGAGACTCTCATCTCCCCTTGGCTCACCTTCTCAGCACTGAAGGGCCAGGCATGGAGGTGTGGTGGCAGGTGAAGAGACGAGTGGTTTAGCACGTTCTTGAGTCAGGCCACCAGCCCTCACGTGGCCTTGTTGTTGGATTGCTCTTCAGATGCCAATGACTTGTGACCAAACACAGTCCAGGCAGGTCAAATTCTTTCCTGTCCACTGCCCTCAGGCACTCCTGGTATAGATGATGTCACTGAAAGAGCAGCCAAGCAGGACACGGCACCTGGTGCCCAAGTCTAGCCCAACAGGCCAACTCCTAATGACAAAGAGATGGTGCCTAATTCACCATGACAGGATAGAACCTTTGCCAGGTCCTCTTTGAGAAAGGGGGAGCCACTTCAAAGTGAAAATAAAGCTGATTATATAAAACATTGTGTGCCTGACTGGAGGAGACAAGCTTGCAAAAGTTCTACAAAAAATAGCCCCCAAAGGTACAGAAACCAAGGGGAAAGATAGCAGAGCACTTGCTGGCTTAGAGCCATCGTGATTTAACTGACTGGTCTATGGAAAATCACTAGACATCCACCTTAGTAATAGAATTGAAATATCCATGAAGAACCATGTTTTGGTTCTTGCTGCTGCATTAGCAAAAATTAACATCTTAATGACAATTCCCAGTGCTGGCAAGGATGTGGTAAAACTGCTATTTTCCTGCATTGTTCTTGACAGTACACATTTGTGCAATCTCCCACAGAGGGCAATTTATTATGATGTGTCAAGAATTGTAAAAAGGTTCACAACCCTTTCTACAAAGAAGATAACCCAAAATATGGAGGAAAGTATCATGTGAGTGTTAATTGTCATTTTGATAGACATACGCAATGCTCAAATTATAGTTCATTATAAATGTTTTAATATTGTGTTATGTATTGAGATGATGACTATTGTACGTGGAGCAGTGTGGAGGTGGGCTTATGACAATAATAGGGCACAACACCACATGCATATAATGATGACAGGTGGGTGAAATAATCTTCTTAAGAAAGGAGAGCCCAAATAAATCCACAAGAATGACAAATGTGGCTGTGTGTGGACTGGGAAGAGAAGTGGAAGAATTGTTTTATTTTCCTGTTTCAAATTCAGTATAATATGCTATTATAATAAAAATAATGTTTTTTGAGATGTGAGGGTTGCCAAGTGGAGATAAAAAGGGCAAGTGAGTGCAGACAATAGGGCAGGGGTGGAGGCTGGGCACCAAAGCAAGGAGAGGGCTCTGCTCCCCAGAATGGAAGAGATAAGCTATTCTTAACTGCAAAAAGGTTTGAGAACTCACATAAGGCTTTTTGGAAAGCTTTCTGGCTCTACAATGAAAGATCTCTGAACAAATCTGTAATAGGCCCAGGAGGACCCCAGAGAGGACATGAGGAAGAAATGGCATTAACTCTGAAGAAGGTCTAAGGTGCTGGGGAAGAGGAAACCCCAAGAGCAGGGATGGGAGCATCAGTGACTGGACTTGGGGGTACTAGAGAAGAGATTCTAGTCCTGCAGTGGGACAGAGGTAGAGCAAGGCTTTGGGGGTGTGTTCATGCTTTTGTCCTCAGAGAGCTCGCTTGCGCTGAAAGAGTCACTGGGACATGTATATAGGCTACGTGGACAGCTTAGAGCTTGTGTTAGGACTTCATGTAATGAGCAAGAGCTGAACAAATGGAAGAATGAACAAGCGAATGCATGAAACTTCATACCAAGCATTGCAGTACAATAACATGGTCTTAGTTGGGTCTGACATTGTCTAATTATAACTCACTGTTCACCATGAGTCATTGCAGCTATCTCTTAGAAATATCAAGAATCCCATTTTCTTAAATAACCCCTACTGAAAACATTGGTCAACCAACCAGAAAGCACATAGGGAGATACTATGAGCTTCATAGAGCTAAGCCTTATAGGGGAAAAAAAGAAAAAAGAAGCCCAAGCCAGAGTTCTGTTCTACAAAGGGCACTCCATCTGCTCCCTTAGCCCAAGTGCTGGTTCTCCCCCTTGAGTTCTGCCTGCTCTTTTGTTAGGGCTAATGCTACAAAAGCAGTATTTGAAATAGGAGCGATCAACAATCTGCCTGGCCAACAGAGAAAAGCCAATCTACGATGCAAGAAATGAATCCGAATGTAACTCTGGTAAAGGCAAATATCTTTCAGAGTCAAGGGCAGGCAAGAAGATATGCAAAATGAAGGGGAAACCATTTGATCTTCACGGTGTATGTCCTACACTCTCATTTGCACTGGGAGTGACATTAACTCACCAGTTTATTTGCAAATGGACAAAGAGGAACCTGAAAACACTTTCATTGTCTTAAAAGAGAAATTTGCCAGTTAAAGAGAAGGTTTCTCATAACAGCTCATAATCTTGGTCAGACTCTTCTGTGCCCTCCAGGTCATTGCTTTGCTGAGTCATTCTGCTGAGCAGCCCCTCGAACACACATCTGCTTAGCAGAGGCACGGAGGGCCAGCCAGCAGCAACCACAGAACGTCAGAATCCTGTTATCTGTGCTGTTTATGCTGCTGAACTTTTTTGTCCTTAGCTACAAAGCATAATGATTACATAAAATTATGCATTGGGGTGAAAAAAGTCCATACGTAAGATCATGCCAGATGTGAAAATATGCATAAAATTGGCCTGCTCTAGGAACAGAAAAGTCCTTTTTCATCTAAACAGCTGTTTATTCTGTTATATAAAGATCTCCTGGTAGAATGTTCAAGTGAAAAAAAAGGAAGTTGAAGAATAACAGGTAGACTATGAGCCCATCTGTTAACACGTGCACACCTGCACACACACACACACACTCTTACACGAAAATATCTGAAAGGTTTGCAAACTTGTTGAGAGTGGTGATCCATAGGGCTGTGAATATAGCCTGCAGATTGCGACCCCTTTGGAACTGTATTAAAGGGCCGCAGCATTAGGAAGGTTGAGAACCACTGACATAGAGGAATCTCATCTTCTCAATTTTGCTTTTCTTTAATGTGTGATTGTTTTACAATTTATACTACTTTTGCAATTAAAAGCAATAAAAATCAAATTTTATAGAAGCTTAGGCTCTTTGCATGGGAGTTTTCAGAGTGATGAAGTATCTTCCTATTTAAGCTAGTTACACTCTCTAACCCCCCATAATGATTTATTCTTGTTTCCTCCTTGTTTTGGTTCTTCCTGCAGATGAAGAAAGCACATAACACCTTCGCTAGATCAAGGGGACTATGCATTTGTTTTCAGTCTTATTGTGAAGTTTCAAATACATACAAAGTGAGCAGAAGAGTACAATGTACCTATCACCAGCTTCTATGATTGCCCACTTTCTGCCCCTGTCCTCCTCTGCACCTGCTCAGGGGGGTTGGTCAGGCCAGGTGGAGAGCTTACTATTGCTCATTCCTGGATGGTGGAGGCAGGTAACAGTTCAGTTTCCCTGTGAGGCTGTACCTGTGGGGCCTAGCAGAGAGCTGAGGCTCCAGCCTCCAACCCCCAGCCCCAGCATCAAGTTGGACTGAGGCCGTGTAAGGTGGGCAAGGAGGCATTCTGCTTTTCCACCCTCCCTGCTCAGCAGGGCCCAGAGAGTGTCCATCCCCTCCCAGCATACGGAGGTGGGAAGAAGTGCAAATTGGCTCTCTGCTCCACTACTTCCCACCACAGCAGGGCTTAAGGAGAGCTGACCTTAGGTCCACTCAGTGGCATCAAGGTGGAATGAATTGCATGTGCTCCCTTCTCATTGGGAAGGTGTCAGCTGGGCTGAGGGTGAAACTGAGCCTCCATCTATACCAGAGCATATGCACTATACTTAAAATGGTTGACTGACTGTCAGATAAAAAAAAAAAGATTAACTAGGATCTAGTCACACAACATAGTAGCCAAAATTGGCATAATTAAAAAAATCAATTACTATAAGAAGGACTGGGACAATCACCACTTGCATGAGAAAAGACAATTGATGAATGCCAACAGTGAAAGGACTCAGATGCTGGGAAATCCTGAAGAGCGTCTAGAAGCAGCAGTCATAGAAATTATTCAATGAGCAATTTAAAACACTCTGGAGGACCACCAAGTTGGTCAGAGGCTGGGGTGGCGGAGGTTGGTGCTGGGCTGGGGATGAGCCAGGGGCCTACAGGGGCCCTGCTCTGGAAGGAGTGATCCTAGCCCACCCATGTGGGTTAGTCAAGACTCTAAGCACAGACCTGGCCCAGGAAGTGAACATAGCTTTGGAAATGGGCTATCGGGACCCAGCGACCTTAAGAGGTTTCTGGGCAGAAATAGGTCCTCTTGGGCAAATCCCAGTTAAAGGAGGAGGGATGTTTAGCATATAGTATTAACTTTGTGCCAGACACTGCGAATCTCTTTAGTGGAAGTACTAAGTTTCTCATGCTGGGTCTTGGTACCTGCCTCCTTTTCTATATCTGTAAGGAGGGGTTGGTGGAGCATCCATCTTCTATATTTTTCTTAATTTATCTTTAAGTGAAGTGCAATATGTAAACAACAGGCGCAGAGATGCAGATCTCTGATGGGCAAGACCATCACCCTTCAGCTTGAGCCCAGTGACACTATTGAGAATATCAAAGCCAAAATCCAAGACAAGGGGGGGCATTCTACCTGATCAGCAGTGTTTGATATTTGCTGCTTGAGGAGGGCCACACTATTTCAGAATTCAACATCCAGAAAGAGTCCACCCTGCACCTGGTGCTTCCCTTGAGAGGTGGCATCACCAATCCTTCCCTCCACCAGCTTGCCTAGAAATACAACTATGAGAAGATGATCTGCCACAATGTTATACTCACTTGGACCCTTGTGCTGTCAACTGCCTCAGAAGTATGACAACACCAACAGCCTGTGCCCCAAGAAGGAGGTCATATGAGGCCCTTCCTCTTTTTTCCACAGGGAAGCCTCTTACCCAAGCCCTATGGCCCTGCCCCTCAATAAAGTCATGTTTTTGTTGACTGGAGCATTAAAATAAATAAATAAATAAAACCACTCTGGAAACAAAAGGAAAAATAGAAACAATAAACATCAGTAACTGTCATTAAAAAAAATAAAAATAATAAAAAAATAAAAAATAAACATCGGTAAAGGAGTATAAGAAATTGAACTAATCACAAGCTAGAAATTATAAAGCTAAAAAATATAACAACTGAAATAAAAATTCACTGCACAGGCTTGATAATTCACTGCACATTCCTTGACAACAAGGAATGAATCAGTGAGCTCAAAGACAGATAATTAGAAATTACCCAATGTGGGCTCAGCGCCTGTGGCTCAACGGGCTAAGGCACCAGCCACGTACACCTGAGCTGGCAGGTTCGAATCCACCCCGGACTTGCCAAACAATAATGACGGCTGCAACCAAAAAATGAGGCCAGGCATTGTGGCAGGTGCCTGTAGTCCCAGCTACTTGGGAGGCAGAGGCAAGAGACTCGCTTGAGCCCAGGAATTGGAGGTTGCTGTGAGCTGTGATGCCACAGCACTCTACCCAGGATGACAGCTTGAGGCTCTGTCTCAAAAAAAAAAAAAAAAAGAAAGAAAGAAAGAAAGAAAGAAATTACCCAATGTGAACAAT
>CAUYRH010018860.1:0-16419 GCA_963574655.1 Perodicticus potto
TTGTGGCGGGTGCCTGTAGTCCCAGCTACTTGGGAGGCGGAGGCAAGAGACTCGCTTGAGCCCAGGAATTGGAGGTTGCTGTGAGCTGTGATGCCACAGCACTCTATCCAGGGTGACAGCTTGAGACTCTGTCTCAAAAAAAATAAAATAAAATAAAATAAAATTTCAGAATAAATTGCTGCAGTTTAGCTATGCTGCAGCTCCTGGATAAAATGAGTGGTAGAAATTTTGGTGAACTGGACTGCATTTGTGCTATCAAAAGGGGGTGAGCCTTGTGCAGTTTGTACCATCAGAGGATGAGAGTTTATGCAAATATTCTAATTCTTCAAGAGAAGCTGAGGTTTTTCACACATAATTTCCTAAGATACAAGTGAAAATATCTACTTAAATTTAAAACAGTGAGATGAACAAATAAAATATATTTAGGACCTATGTTTTGTATTTTCTTTTGTAAGGTATAAATTTATTGGGGTGATACTCATACATTTTGTTATTGAATTCTACATTTTTTCTAGATCCATTCTCTCCATTTTCATCTAGCAGTGGAAGAAGACTAAATATCTCTTACACCAGAAACATGACTCTCAGAGATGGTAAAAATAGTAAGTAATGTTTCATTAAAAGAAAAATATGAGTCATAGAAATGCATCACATTAACCTGAAAAAGAGGGTGCAGCCTGGTCGTATTTTTAAATGCCTATCGCCTAAACATCAGAAGGAAATAAGCCAAAATAATACAACTGATAGGCTGTGGTAGTAGAATCAATGGTATTTGCTTTCTTTTTTACACTTTTATGTATTTTGTAAATATTCTAAGTATATATCTTAAAATATATGTAGCAAAACAGTTGAAATGAAATAAGCCAAAATGTTAACAAGGTTCCCATTGGTTAGTAGAATTTGAGGCAATCTCTTTTTCCCCAATTCTTTGTACTTTTCTGTGCTTTGCAGTTTTGTATTTACAGTCTCTGTAATGATAGAGTATTTTATTTTTTTTTATCTCAGTCTTAAAATTCTTTCTTCAAAGATAAACAGTGTATTATTTTTAAATAAGAAAAACAAATATCAAAACTATATCAGAGAGAGATTTCCCACTGTTCAGGCAGTGTTTTGGGTGTTTCAGATGGAAATGAGTCACTACAGCACTATAATTAATTGTCTCATCACATGAAAATTTTTATCTTTACAACAACTTGAGTCACTGTTACTCCCACCTATGGATGATGAAAGCAAGAGAGATGAGGCTCAACAGTGAAGTAGATTTCTCAAGGCTAATGAGTGGCAGAGCCAGAAGACACCCACTCTTCTTGATGTTGACTCCCATGCTATTTCCACCAATTCTCTAGTGGAAAAATGATTTTTGATTACAAACTAATTTGAGTAGGTTCAAGTTAGGGACTGATTTATTTAACTGAAATCAGAAAAGGCTGACACCTAAGCCAAAAGGCAGTTTATAAATTTATGGCTACAGCAATGTACCAGAGGGACCAGAATCCTATGACAGCTGGTGACTGTCTCCCTTGTGCTGTAGGTCTGTTGGCCTGGGAAGCCAGATGGGTACAGAGTCAGAGCTGAGAGTGTGGGATAACCTTGAATGTAAGGTGTTATTGAACTATGACAGCTCCAGTACAAAAATGTGCCTCCCAAGTAGAGCAGAATCCTCTTGCCAGCAGATCACAGCTCCCTCTTTCCTGAATAGAAGAGAATGTTTTCTTCAGCTCTTTCAAGACATCCACATCCTTCATTCACACAAAGTGACTAGATTACAGCTTTTTAATTATTTTCGATCCCGAGCCTAGATGGTCATTACCTTAAGTGCTTTGGGTTGATCGCCAAGCCTTCATAAAGACAGTTTGCAAATATTCTTTACATAGTACCGTTCTGCAAATGGTTAACCCATCCATTTTATGCTGGTGTGTTTACTTATTTCATTTCCAAAAACGTCTCCCAAATCTGGGAGTATTTTACTCTAGACTCCCATGTGCTAAATGCAAGTATCAAAAGCAATAAAGTTGGGCGGCACCTGTGGCTCAGTGAGTAGGGTACTGGCCCCATATACCAAGGGTGGCGGGTTCAAACCCAGCCCCGGCCAAACTGCAACAAAAAAATAGTCGGGCGTCGTGGCAGGTGCCTGTAGACTCAGCTACTTGGGAGGCTGAGGCAAGAGAATTGCGTAAGCCCAGGAGTTGGAGGTTGCTGTAAGCTGTGTGACGCCATGGCACTGTACTGAGGGCAGTAAAGTGAGACTCTGTCTCTACAAAAAAAAAAAAAAAGCAATAAAGTTTCAATGGTCTCTTCCACCTGAATTAAACAGAATTGCGTGTATGGTTGTAATTCATATGAGTCAACTGTGTTACTTGATGAGGATCTTCACTAAAGCACTGAGGAGTGTTTTGATTATGCTACATTTGGGGAGATTAAAAAAACGTTTAATTGATAAGTATGGAATTTATTAATGTTTACTGTTCACTACCCCCTTTTGGCAGTATTCTGTGAAAATAATCCAAGTCTATATGTAACAACCTTCAGAAATATTATATAAAAGAGTCTTTAAAAAGTTCTAATGCACCACGTTAAACTGTCATGCCTTATTAAATATGTAAGAGGGTATTTAAAGTTCTCTTGTGGGGGACAAGATATCAAGGGTAGAGAGAACAAGTTCAGTTGCCCTATAAAAATGAAAAACATCATTCAAGGCAGCGCCTGTAGCTTAGTGGGTAGGGCGCTGGCCACATACACTGAAGCTGGTGGGTTCGAATCCAGCCCAGGCCAGCTACAATCAACAATGACAACTGCAACAACAAAAAAAAAATAGCTGGGCATCGTGGTGGGCACCTGTAGTCCCAGCTACTTGGGAGGCTAAGCAAGAGAATCACTTGAGCCCAAGAGTCTGAGATTGCTGTGAGCTATGATGCTATGGCACTCTACCAGGAGTGACAAAGTGAGACTCTGTCTCTAAAAAAAAAATAAATAAAATATGATTTGACTAGCATTCAAGTCAGTTAAATACTTATCATATTTTATAAATTGAAAGAAAACTTTCTGGTGTAATTGGAGGCATTTTCTTCTAATAAGAATTAAACCCTGTTTCACATGATTTGTTTTAGAGAAGTTTCATTCATTCATATATTCATTACAAAGTTTTTGAAAAAATAAACATGCTGAGTGATGTGGAAAAGAGAAAAGAAATGTCTTTGTCCCTATTTTTTTCTCTTTAGGAATTTATCGTGTGGAAGTGCATACATTGGGAAGTTGGATGGCATAGTGGTCAATAGTGCAGGCTCTCGAGTTCATGTACTTTAGCATTTGACTTTTGTGAACATTTTTATTTTTGTAATTTTATAAAATCATTCTGTCAAAAACCAGGATAGAAGCCAGGCACAGTGGCTCATACCTATACCTAATCCTGCCACTCTGGGAGGCTGAGGCAGGTGGATTGCCTGAGCTCACAGGTTCGAGACCAGCCTGAGCAAGAGCAAGATCCCGCCTCTAAAAATAGCCAGGTGTTGTGGTGGGCACCTGTAGTCCCAGTTACTTGGGAGGCTGAGGCACGAGAATTGCTTGAGCACAGGCGTCTGAGGTTGGTGTGACCTCTGATGCCATTTCTTGGGGGCGGGGAGGTGCGGGAGGAGGCAACAAAGTGAGACTGTGTCTCAAAAAAAAAAAGCGAAGATTTCTCTGCAGCATGTGATGCTGTGTGATAGCATTTTACCCACAATAGAACTTTCAAAATTGGAGTTAATCCTCTAAAACCATGCCCCTGCTCTACCAACTAAGTTCATGCACTATTCTGTATCTTTTGTTCTCCTTTCAACAGTGTTCACAGCCTTTTGACCAGGAGTAGATTCCGTCTTAGGAAATGTCTCTCTTTGTTCATCCATAAGAAGCAACACTTCACCCATTCAAGTTTGATCCTGAGATCAAAGCAATTCACTCACATCTTCACACTCTACTTCTAGTTCTGCTTCTCTTGCTATTTCCACACTGCAGTGACATCTTGCGCTGAAATCTTGAACACCTCAAAGTCTTTTTTCTTTTCTTGAGACAGAGTCTCACTCTGTAGCCCTGGGAAGAGTGCTGTGGCATAACAGCTCACAGCAACTTCAAACTCTTGCGCTCAATCATTCCTCTTGCCCCAGCCGCCTGAGAAGCTGGGACTACAGTTGCACACCACTACACCCAGCTAGGTTTTCTCTTTTTAGCAGAGACAGGGTCTTGCTCTTGCTCAGGTTGATCTTGAACTCCTGAACTCAGGAAATCCACCCACCTTGGCTTCCCAGAGTGCTAAGATTACGGGCAGGAGTCACCGCACCTGGCCTCTGAAAGGCATTCTTGAGGAATGGAATCAGCTTCCTCTAAACTCCCACTAATATTGATATTTTGACTGTCACCTGTGAATCATAGATGTTCTTAATGGTATCTCGAATGGTGCATCCTTTCCAGATTTTCAATTTACTTTGCCTGGGTCTATCGGAGGAATCACTGTCTATAGCAACTATAGCCTTGCAAAATGTATTTCTTTTTTTTTTTTTTTCTTTTTTTTGTAGAGAGTCTCACTTTATCGCCCTCGGTAGAGTGCTGTGGCGTCACACAGCTCACAGCAACCTCAACCTCCAGCTCCTGGGCTTAGGCGATTCTCTTGCCTCAGCCTCCTGAGTAGCTGGGACTACAAGTGCCCACCACAATGCCCGGCTATTTTTTTGTTGCAGTTTGGCCAGGGCGAGGTTTGAACCCTCCACCCTCGGTATATGGAGATGGCACCCTACCCGCTGAGCCACAGGCACCGCCTGCAAAATGCATTTCTTAAATAATATGACTTGAAAGTCAAAATTCCTCCTTGCCCCATGGACTACAGAATGTATATTATATGGAAGGCATGAGAACAACGTTCCTCTCCTTATACACCTCTATTAGAGCTTGGCTGACTAGGTGCACTGTCAATGAGCAATAATATTTTGAATGGAATTTTTTTTCTGTGTGGTAGCTCTCAATAGTGGGCTAAAAATATTCAGTAAACTATGCAGAAAACAGATATGCTGTCATCTAGGCTTTGTTGTTTCATTTATAGAGCACAGGGAGAGTAGGCATCATTTTTAAGGAGCCTAGGATTTTCAGAATGGTGAATGAACACTAGCTTCAACTTAAAGACACCAGATGCATTAGCCCCTAACAAGAGGGTCAGTCTATCCTTTGAAGCCAGGCATTGACTTCTCTCTAGCTTTGAAAGTCCTAGATGACATCTTCTTCCAATAAAAGCTTATTTTGTCTATCTTGAAAGAACTGTCATTTGGTATCAATGATCTTAGCTAAACCTTTGGATAACTTGCTGCAGCTTGTACATCAGTACTTGCCACTTCACCTTGCACTTATATGTTATTGAGATGGCTTCTTTCCTTAAACCTCTGCTAGCTTCATATTGTTTTTTGTAGCTTCCTCACCTCTTGTGGCCTTTATAGCATTGGAGATAGTTAGGACCTTGATGTAGATTAGGCTTTGACATAATGGAATGTCAAAGTTAAGACAAAGGAGAAAATTCTGCGAGCAGACAGATGTAAGAAAAGCATCACCTACAAAGGGAAGGAATGGAATGTTGCGGGGTTTGTTTGATTTTTCTATGAAGACCACTAAAACTTTCTCCTTAGCAACAACAAGGCTGTTTGCTTTGTTATCATTTGTCTGATCACTGGAATAATGTACTGCTTTTAACTTACTTCAAGAACTTTCAGCCTGGCACAGTGGCTCATGCCTGTAATGCTAGCACTTTGGTAGGCTGAGGCAGGCGGATCAC
This sequence comes from Perodicticus potto, assembly GCA_963574655.1. NCBI lineage: Eukaryota > Metazoa > Chordata > Mammalia > Primates > Lorisidae > Perodicticus > Perodicticus potto. Next base: position 5,789 of record CAUYRH010018860.1, read on the forward strand.
CTGAGCTCAAGAGTCGGAAACCAGCCTGAGCAAGAGCAAGACCCTGTCTCTACTAAAAATAGAAAAACTAACCCAGGTATTGTGGTGGGCACCTGTAGTCGCAGCTACTCAGGAGGCTGAGGCAAGACGATCTCTTGAGCCTAAGAGTTTGAGGTTGATATGAGCTATGATGCCACGGCACTCTACCAAGAGCAACAAACTACCCCCCCAAAAAACTTTCCTTTGTGTTTACAACTTGGCTAACTGTTTTGCACAAGAGGCATAGCTTGCAGCCTCTCTCAGCTTTTGATATGCCTAAGCTTAATCATTTCTAGCTTTTGATTTAAAGTAAGAGTTGTGTGACTCTTTCTTTCATTTGGACACTTCGATGTCATTGTAGGATTATGATTTGACCTAATTTCAATATTTTGTGTCTTGGGGATTAGGGAGGCCCAAGAGGAGGTGGGGAGACAGGAGAGGTGTGACCAGAGCTGGTCAAAAACTCGAGCAGTGAGAACACACACAACATTGACCAGTCTAACTCAACCTTATTTCCTTACCCATTATTCCTCTTTGTGGAGCACGTTGCCCTGACCCCCACCCAATAGACCAGTGTTTTTCAACCCTTTTTGTCTCATGGCTCACTTGAACCTATAGTTAAACTTCCACAGCATGCTTAAATTATGTTGATCAAAAGAAAGAGTAAAAAAAAAAGAATATACTCCATGGCAGCCCACTCCTGTAATCCTAGCACTCTGAGAGGCTGACATGGGGCTGATTGCTTGAGCTCAAGAGTTCAAGACCAGCCTGAGCAAGAGCAAGAGCCCCTCTCTACTAAAAACAGAAAAACTAGCCGGGCATTGTAGTGGGCACATCCAGTCCCAGCTACTCGGGAGACTGAAGCAGGAAGAGTTTGAGGTTGCTGTGAGCCATGATGACGCCATGGTACTCTACCTAGGATGAGAGATTGAGATTCTGTCTCAAAAAAATAAAAAACATTGACCAGTCTTTCATGGATATGATTCACAGTGCTCCATAACCATTACAACAGTGATATCAAAGATCACTGATTACAGATCACTGGAACAGATAATAATAATGACAAAAAAATTTTAATATTACAAGAATTACCAAAATGTGACATACAGACATGAAATGAGCACCTGCTGTTGGGAAAATGTTGCCATAGTCTTGCTTGATCCAGGATTACCACAAACCTTGAATATGTGAAGGTCTCAGTATCTGTGAGGCACAATTAAATGAAGTATGCCTGTAACATGAATAACTTCTTATCCTTGTAGTCTTACAGCAAGTTTATACAGCACTTTCACATTTATTTAATAGATGTTTATTTATTTTTTGAGGCAGAGTCTCAAGCTGTCACCTGGGTAAAATACTGTGGCGTCACAGCTCACAGCAACCTCAAACTCTTGGGCTCAAGCGATTCTCTTGCCTCAACCTCCCGAGTAGCTGGAACTACAGGTGCCTGCCACAACACCCAGCTACTTTGTTGCAGTTGTCATTGTTGTTTAGCTGGCCCGGGCTGGGTTTGAACCCACCAGCCTAGGTGCATGTGGTCAGCGTCATAATCACTGTGCTATGGGCGCCGAGCCAGATGTTATGTTTTCATACCCATTTTATGGCTCAGAAAAATCAAGGCTCAGAGATTAGTGACTTAGTCAAAATCACGGAAGTGATCAGATGGCAGGTTTCAGTCTTAAACCAAAACTCCTCTTTACCAATTTATTGCATTTTCTACTGTAATACTGCAGCCTCTTTTTGTTGGATAAGTTCCTAAAGTATCCCACAACCTTGAAGTATCTAAAACTCCATTTGTAAAGGAGAAAAGTTTGAAATTCACCTTATTGAAAGCTGCTTGACAGATATATTTCTGAGAAAAAAATGCTTATTTCCAGTAATTAAAAGATGTTGATATCCCTTTGAAAAGTTAGTTGTCTTTAGGTTGAAAGTAAGATTTTTGACATCTCTCAGTGACTGAATATGTGAATATTTCTAATTTTTTTCTTTTTTTCCCTTCTGTAAAGACGTAGCAATAGCTATAACATATAACAGTGATGGATCGTATAGCATGCAGGTAAGCTTTTTTGGTTTGGTTCTACAGTTTAGAGCTAATCTTATCTTCTCCTGTTGAATAGGGTCTCTTTTCACTCTCTCATTTCTCTTTTTTTTTTATTAAATCATAGCTATGTACATTAATGCAATTATGGGATACAATGTGCTGGTTTTATATACTATTTGAAATATTTTCATCAAACTGGTTAACATAGCCTTCACCTCATTTTCTTATTGTGTTAAGACATTTATTTATAATATTCTACACTTAGTAAATTTAACATGTGGCTTTATAAAATGCACCGTAGGTGTGGTCCCACCAATTACCTTTCCTCCACCCATCCTCCCTCCTCCCCTGCCCTCCCTTTCCCCTTTCTCCTTCTTTTTGGGCTATATTTTGGTTTCATAGTAGGGCTGAGTACATTGCATACTTTTTCTTCCATTCTTGAGATATTTGCACCAGAATGTGTATTGCAGCCCAATTCATAATTGCTAAGTCATGGAAGAAGCCCAAGTCTCTCATTTCTTTTAAACATTTGACTGTTGTGACTGTAGATAGCAGAATGTCATGTGCTTTTATTTCAGACTCAATTTGAGAAAATTACTTGCTGTATAGTTTCTGATTGTTCACTCTGTTTGGCTGTGGTTTCCTTAAGAGTAAAAATTTGGCAAAAAGTGGGCGGTACCTGTGGCTCAGTGAACCCGGCCCCAGCCAAACTGCAACAACAACAAAAAAAAATAGACGGGCATTGTGGCAGGCGCCTGTAGTCCGAGCTACTCGGGATGCTGAGGCAAGAGAATCGCCTAAGCCGAGAGTTGGAGGGTACTATAAGCTGTAATGCCACAGCATTCTACCAACGGTGACAGAGTGAGACTCTGTCTAAAGAAAACAAAATTGGCAAAAAGTAATAGCCTTGAATCAGGTGCTAACAAGCCCCTGAAGTATGTGCACATATTCATATCAGAAGTAGCAGTTCTCAAATTTGTAGCCTCAAGAACCTGATACACTCTTAAAAATTGAGAACCTTCCCCTGCCATAGAACATTTGTTTGCTACTTGCACTGATTGATATTTGCCATTTAGAAAACTCAACTGAGAAAATTTTATTTTTTTTTATTTTTATTTTTTTGAGACAGAATCTCACTTTTGCCCTCATCAAAGTGTTCTAGTGTCATAGCTCACAGCAAGCTCAAACTCTTGGGCTCAACCCATCCTCTTGCCTCAAAAACCCGAGTAGCTGGGCCTATAGGTGCCTGCCACAACACCCGACAAGCTCTTCTATTTTTAGTACAGATGGGTCTCACTCTTGATCAGGCTGAGCTCAAGCAACCCACCTGCCTCAGCTTCCCAAGGTGCTAGAATTATGGGCAAGAGCCACTGCGCCCAACCTTTATTATTATTTTTTTGCAGTTTTTGGCTGGGGCTGGGTTTGAACCCACCACCTCCGACATATGGGGCCGGTGCCCTACTCCTTTGAGCCACAGGCGCTGCCCCCTTATTATGCTTTACTTGTGGTTAAATACATATACCATAGGCTCAGCGCCTATAGCTCAGAGGCTAGGGCACCAGCCACATACACTGGAGCTGGTGGATTCGAATCCAGCACAGGCCTGCCAAACGACAATGACAACTACAACCAAAGAAAAATACCCAGGCATTGGGCGGCACCTGTGGCTCAGTGGGTAGGGCACCAGCCCCATATACCAAGGGTGGCAGGTTCAAACCCAGCCCCAGCCAAACTGCAACAAAAAATAGCTGTGTATTGTGGTGGGCACCCGTGGTCCTAGCTACTCGGGAGGCTATTTTTTAATATAGTGTTTTTGTTGAATTGTAGTATAAACTGAGAAAAATTTAAAACTAAAAATTATTACAGGCTCGGCGCCTGTGGCGCCAGCCATGTACACCTGAGCTGGCGGGTTCGAATCCAGCCTGGGCCCACCAAACAACAATGATGGCTGCAACCAAAAAAAAAAGAGCCGGGCGCCTGTAGTCTCAGCTACTTGGGAGGCGGAGGCAAGAGACTCGCTTGAACCCAGGAATTGGAAGTTGCTGTGAGCTGTGATGCCACCGCACTCTATCCAGGGTGACAGCTTGAGGCTCTGTCTCAAAATGAAATGAAATGAAATAAATGAAATGAAATGAAATGAAAAAATGAAATGAAATGAAATGAAATGAAAGAAATGAAATGATGAAATGAAATGAAAATATATTTATACAAATATAGGAGGTGCCTCTTAGCTCAGCAGTTAGGGTGTTGGCCACATACACTGGGGCTGGTGGGTTCAAACCCAGCTTGTGCCTGCTAAACAAACAGACAAACAAACAAGCAAACAAACAAAAATAGCCGGCGTTGTGGCGGGTGACTGTTAGTCCCAGCTACTTGAGAGGCTGAGGCAAGAGAATCACTTGAGCCCAAGAGTTTGAGGTTGCTGCGAGCTGTGATGGAGCAGCACTCTATAGAGGGTGACAAAGGGAGATTCTGTCTCAACAAAGAAAAAAATAAATAAAATAATAACAATTATATATCTCATTAGTCAGCAGAGTGATGACATCACATATTCACCCTCTTCTAGAAATTGAGAGAATAAGGGTAAAAATGGAAATGACATCTTAGTCTTAGCATGTAGATAGTTTGACTTAATGGACTTTCTAAAAGGGCATTAGGGACCCCAGGGGATCCACAGGTCACAGTTTGAGAATTCCTACCTACTATGAACTTTACATCAGCGCTTAATTAAAAGAAGTCCAGTACGCTGGAAAAATGAAGTGCTAAAAAGGTTTAAAAAAACAGTGGGGCTCCGCGCCTATAGCTCAAGCAGCTAAGGCACCAGTCACATATACCAGAGTTGGCAGGTTCGAATCCAGCCCGGGCCTGCCAAACAACAATGACAACTACACCCCAAAATAGCCGGGCGTTGTGGCGGGCACCTGTAGTCCTAGCTACTTGGGAGGCTGAGGCAAGAGAATCGCTTGAGCCCAGGAGTTGGAGGTTGCTGTGAGCTGTGATGCCACAGCACTCTACCCAGGGTGACAGCTTGAGGCTCTGTCTCAAAAAAATAAATAAATAAAATAAATAAATAAACAGTTTGGGAAACCAACCAAATTCCTATAGTAAGGTACAAATGTAGGGAATAAAATAAATTATTTTTACTATGAGCCAAGAGATGGTAAATCCTGCAAAATGAATTCATCAACGATACGGCTTTAAAGCTCTCAACACTTTGAGACACATTGTTTTTCTTTCTCTGAGATTCAGGAAAACCATGGAAAGTCTACCTACCTTTGCAATTGTAATTCATATTGGTGCCTCTGGTTTGGTACATTTTCTTCTCCATTGGTCAAGTAAATTGCCAATTTATTCTAATCTGCTTATGGAACTATATTCATAGTTTTAGAATGTGCCTTTTATGAATCTTTAAAAAGTTAATTCCTATCTAACCTTTATGTCCTGAGAATTTCATAAACATTCAAATGGCTGTCTTAGTACGTCACAAAGCAGAGTAAAATGTCATATTTAACTTAGGACAGATGAGAGCTAATATATAAGGCATAACTATTACAGTACAACCTGTTTCACCTTAGCACACAGGCTTCTGCACTAACACTGTGGGAGTTGAAATGAAGAATATAGAGAGCAGATTTAAAAGGGTTTTTTCATGTGTGTATAAGGAAAATTTCTCTGGAGTATATACGTGAGAAAATATTCTTTAAAACAGAAAAGTTTTGGGTGGCATCTGTGGCTCAAAGGAGTAGGGCGCCAGCCTCATATGCTGGAGGTGGCAGGTTCAAACCCAGCCCTGGCCAAAAGCTGCAAAAAAAAAAAACCAGAAAAGTTCTGTGCCCCTTTTTTTATCAGCTTTCCTGAAACACTGAGTGAAATCTGTTTTTTGGCATGCAGTCTCTTAAAAAATTGTGGTCTATCTCCAGCCAATTTATCTTCTTAAGTCATCACTGAAACCCATAAATTAGGTATACATTTTGATGAGGTAAAAGAAATACCACCTAATTATGTGGTTCTGGCTTTTTTTATTATTGACTTTAGCACAGAAATACTAAATTTGATTTTAGGAAATGAGTACTAGCATGTAATATACTCAAATTAATTTTAATAAGTTTGCTGAATTGATTTCAATTTTCACATTCTTTATGTTCCTAAATGAACCTGTATCTGTAGCATTATGATACTAAGGATATGTTATATAAGTAATTTTTTTCTTTTAGTTATTCAAAATATTGTGGTTAAGAATCTTAGTGCTAAGAATCTTAGCGCCTGTGGCTCATTGAGTAGGGCACTGGCCCCATATACCGAAGGTGGCAGGTTCAAACCCGGCCTCGGCCGAACTGCAAAGCAGAAAAATAGCCGAGTGTCATGGCGGGTGCCTGTAGTCCCAGCTACTCGGGAGGCTGAGGCAAGAGAATCACCTAAGCCCAGGAGTTGGAGGTTACTGTGAGCTGTGTGACGCCACGGCACTCTACCCAGGGCAATAAAGTGAGACGCTGTCTCTACGAAAAAAAAGAATCTTAGGGGGAAGTTCTTACATGGCTTTTTCTCTCTCTTGTTTTTAAGTATTTTATATATTACCTTTTGAAACTAATAATAGCAAAGAGTTGATTCTGATTTTATTGATTCTGTAGGATTGTTCATTTATTTTAAAGATCTTATTTTTCTGTTTTTTCAGATTGAAGATAAAACTTTTGTAGTCCTTGGTGATCTTTATAGTGAGGGAGACTGCACTTACCTGAAATGTTCTATTAATGGAGTTGCTAATAAAACTAAGCTGATTATCCTGGAAAACACTATCTATCTATTTTCCATGGTAATGTCTCCTCTATAACATCACTCCTGGGGTTTGGGGGAAGATTGCTTTACCAGAGGCTTCGCTGACAGAGATCAGAAACACCGTGCTTCCTTCTACACCCCTGTGACTGTCCCCACCCCGCTCCTCTCCACTCTGTTTCTTTGCCGCATTCCTGCCTCCCTAGTTTTCCATTCACCCCTTTGTTCACACAGATTCTCACTGAATTCTGAAACAAGTCCTAATGCTCTCTTTGGTGTCTCCTTGCCCAGAGGGTGACACTCTCTCAGGGCTTTGATGCCTGAACACTTTTCCCCAACCACCATTCTCCTGACACTTGGGATCCTGGTGATTTGGGAGGAGGAGACGGCTGGGAGAGGTCTCGGGGAGGGTAGCTGGGCTTCATGGTGGTCTCTTGGCAGTCAAAGGGTAGTTGAGGCAGACTTTGCATGGTTTTGTCTAGGTGCCTCCTACCCAGTGTGTCCTTAAGGTCCTGCCTGGGCCAAAGAAGAACAGATTATCAGACTGTGGCCTCTCAGTGCTCCATGATGAGATGGCTTTAGTGCTCTAGTAATTAAACTATATGCGGAGTTGATGATCCCATGTTACAGGCATTCCTTTCCATATTCAATGGTGCCATAACAACATGGTGGAAGAGGTGGTGTGATGGAGTGGTGAGGAGCATGAATTCTAGAACGTGAAGCTGCTTTGGTTCAAACCCTGGCCCTACCACTTAGCAGCTGGGTGACTTTGGGCAGTTAAACTCTCTGGGCTGCAGTTCCCCGATCTATAAATGGTAGGAATAGCAGAGCCTACCTCACAGAGTTGTTGTGATGATTAATGATGTGTTGAAAACAGTTCCTGCCATAGACTAAACACTTAACTGTGGTATTGCTACTAAAAGTGCCTTCTAGACAGTGGCCCCCGTTGCGTACAGGTATACATGGTACTTTAATTCTCTTAATCCCCTTCCTAATGAGAAACCAACACTGAGAGGGGTTTCATAACTTGTTCAAGGTCACAAAACTAGATTAGAAGCTGGTAGTAATGACGGCTAATAGTTAACAAATAGCTTAAAACAGTCATTACCTCAGGGGTATTAGTAAAGATACAGTGATGGGATCTTGATTCTATTTTTCAGTGTGTTTTCTACTTATAGGAAGGAAGTGTTGAGATTGGCATTCCAGTCCCCAAATACTTATCTTCCGTGAGCTCACAAGGAACTCAGGGAGGCACCATTGCTCCTATGAACGGAACCATCGAAAAGGTAACTATGTAACATCTGTAAGATAATGTTCAATAAAGCATGATAAATGACTTTGTTGAATTTTATTATATATCTCCTTTTCTTTCTGTTCTGTTGTTTGCTTGTTTGGGAGACTGCTGTGGCATCGTCACAGCTCACAGCGACCTCAGACTCTTAGTCTTGACCAGTCTTCTTGTCGCGTGTGTCTCCTTTTCCATCTCTAAATCTTGCTCATCCCGGCTGCAGTGGCTCACTCCTATAATCCTAGCACTTTGAGAGGCAGAAGCAAGTGGATTTCTTGAGCTCGAGAGTTTGAGACCAGCCTGAGCAAAAGCTCGACCCTGTCTCTACTAAACATAGAAAAACTAGCGAGGTGTTATGGCGGGCACCTATAGTCCCAGCTACTCAGGAGGCTGAGGCAAGAGGATGGCTTGAGCCCAGGAGTTTGAGGTTGTTATGAGCTAGGACACCATGGTACTGTAGTATGGGGCAACAGAATGAGACCCTCTCAAAAAAAAAAATGTGTTCTGCTTTTAATAAATCTTTAAATACATAAATTAGTCTTGTGCATTTCATCTATTTTAAGAAAATAGTAGGACCTATTATAAATTCAAGTTCTGTATTACAGCCTTCAATGAAAATACCCATTTACCTAATTTGTGATAAAAACTGCTGCTTTTGAAGGTAGGAATTTACATCAAAGTACAAATAATCTAAATTGTCTTTTTATAATTAAATGGAGCACTCATTCTCTAGTCATTATTCAAAAAGGGTGGTTTTTAATGTTAAGTTCGACAGCAAGCAATTTTGCCATGAAATTCTTCATTAATGTACTTAATTGAATGTGTCTTAAAATAAAATTTGAGAGGCTGGTATTTGTATTGTTGAAGAAAAATGTGGCTTGGTGATTATTGCATGTATATTCAGAGTTGAGATCCATACTATCTCAGTCTGTTTGAGCTGCTATAACAAAATACATAGACTTGGATGGCTTATAAACAACAGAAATTTATTTCTCACAATTCCTGAAGCTGGAAAAACCAAGATCAAGGCACCAGTAATTAGGTATCTGGTGAGAATTTGCTTCCTGGCTTCATAAACAACCATCTTTTCGTGTCCCCACATAATGAAAGGGGCATGGGACCTCTCTCAGGCCTCTTTTCGAAGGATACTAATCCCATTTATGAGGGTGGAGCTTTCATGATGTATTCACTTCCCAAAGGCCCCACCTGTAGACACTGTTACCTTTGGGGTTATGATTTCAATATATGAATTTTGGAGGGACACAGACATTGACCATAGAACATACTAATGTAACTTCAAATCGCAATTGATCAGTAGTCTTCCAGTAGAGGCTCCTCAAATACATTTAAGTCATGAAAATTCAACTGTATACTCTAGGTACCAAAGAAAGAAGAAGAAGATTGCTATCTAAATAGTGTGGGTGTTTCCCTCTGGAATAATATACCCCCAAAGGAATGTGAGCTAAGAGACCTGATGTGCCTTTAGCTCATTTGATTTCAGGTCCCACAGGCCTCTGCTAGTGTGGGCATTCCCCCCAACCCCCCACAAGGTGTCAGTTTGACATTGAAAGACGCACATTTTCCCCACGACTGGCCTATAAATCTAGGCCATGGATGTCACTGGGCTCTCCTAAAGCATCAGCTAGGATTGGGTGATTTGCGGGGCTTTTAGGAGTACTTCCTACTTTTCACAAATTTGGTCTACACAGTGACTTTAAACCTAACTCCATTGTGCACTGTTTCCAGACACTCACTGGTAACTATGTTAACCAAAAAGACAGTGATACCCTATGAGATAATATGAGTGAATTTGTGTATGTAAAAATGAAAATAGAAATGTTTTTCGAGGACTTTTAGTAAGTTTAATTCTCTCACTTGAAGACTTGTCCACACACTAACCACACAGGGCTCTGAAGACTTTAAACACTACCCAGAAAACTCTAAGCTAGAAAACTCGTCAAGACCCTTGTCCCTCTACCCCAAATGTGATAAAGACATTGACGTGTAATAGTGCTTCTCTGTCAGTGATGTGTCTTGTTTGTACGTTCATGAAAAAAGAAAGGAAACCAAGACATATAAAGTGTGTATCATCTGATTTAGGCAAAACTGAGTGGTTTGTGGGGTGAGGATGGGGGACTAAGCGATGCTGCCCACTGACAGCAGTGCCAACGATGCCAGACGGACTTTTTTTTTTTTTTTGAGACAGAGCCTCAAGCTGTCACCCTGGATAGAGTGCTGTGACATCACAGCTCACAGCAACCTCCAATTCCTGGGCTCAAGCCAGTCTCTGGCCTCCGCCTCCCAAGTAGCTGGGACTACAGGCGCCCGCCACAACGCCTGGCCATTTTTTGGTTGCAGCCGTCATTGTTGTTTGCGGGCCTGGGCTGGATTCGAACCCGCCAGCTCAGGTGTACGTGGCTGGCGCCTTAGCCCGTTGAGCCACAGGCGCCGAGCCAAGACTGCAAGTTTCTACTGGAGGTTTAGTTGACCTATCTGATGCAACTAAGAACCACC
>CAUYRH010018862.1:0-13131 GCA_963574655.1 Perodicticus potto
TTTTTTTTTTTGTTTTTTTTTTTTTATGGACCAGAATATGATCTGTCTTGGTGAATGCTACACTTGAAAACAATATTTATTCTAGATTGTTTAGTGGAGTGTTCTATGAATATCAATTAGAGTAAGTTGGTTGATAGGTTGCTCAGTTCTATTTTCTTGCTGACTTTCTGTTCATTTGTTCTGTTGATTCTTGTATATTTCTGAGGAAGTGGTATTGAAATCTCCAAACACAGTGTGAATTTGACTAATTTTTTTCCTTCTCCCGTCAGTCTTTCTTCTTCATCTAAATAATATTTTAAAGACAGAGTTCCATTGTCTACTGGCTTGCCTAGTTTCTGACATTAAGTGATAACCCTCCTTTTTTCCTTCTCTGGTTCTTTTGAATATTTTCTCTTCTTTACTTATTTTTAGGAATTTAATGATAATATGCTCCGTGTGCTTTTATTTGTAGTTTTCTTTAGTTTTAGTTTGTTGAGATTCTTGGATCTACGAGTTCATACTTTTCGTCAAATTTGGGAAATTTTTGACTATTGTTTTCTTGTATATTTTCTCAGTCTCTCGACCCCTTTCTGGAACCCTAGTGTTGGGCTTTTTAATATTAGATGGTGCTCACCGAGGGCCACCTCCTCTTTTTTCCTAGGTTTTTAATTGATATACTTCCATTTACTAGTGTTTCTTTTGCTGTGTCTAATTTACTAATCCAGTGGATTTTTCTTCTCAGGTGTTATGTGATTGTATTTTTAAGCTTTACAAGTTATTCTTAGTTCTTTTTTCACATCTTCCATTTCTTTCCTCTTTGTGCTTATGTTTTCCTTTAAATTAAAGACCCAAATAGATGCCTTGATGGTCTCGATAGCTGAGTTGAACTCATCATGCCTGCCATTTCTGGATCTCTTTCCACTGACTACTTTTTTTCCTGGTTATGAGTTACATTTTCTTGTTTCTTGCCACATTTAGTAATATTTGATTGAATGGGCACATCATGAGTATGAAGTTGTTGAGTGTCTAGACTATATTGATTGAGAGTGTTTAAATACAGGCCATCCCCAAGTTACAAACATCTAACTTTGTACAGCTGACACTTATGGACAGAGGCTATTACAGTATAAGTCCCTGAGTTACAAACATGCAACTGACCTATGTCTCACATCTCAAACAAAGGTTATTACAGATAATAGGTAAATGTATCTGTTCCAACTTACATACAAATTCAACTTAAGAACAAACCTACAGACACTTGTCTCATTCATAACCCAGGGACTGTCTGTAGTTCTGTCAGTTCAGTTATTTGAGGATCAGCTTGATCCTTTCTAGCTTTGTTATTAAGCTTTGGGTTTGTTTGTTAGTTTTTTTTTTGTAGAGACAGAGTCTCACTTTATCACCCTCGGTAGAGTGCCGTGGCGTCACACAGCTCACAGCAACCTCCAACTCCTGGGCTTAGGTGAGCCTCTTGCCTCAACCTCCCGAGTAGCTGGGACTACAGGCACCCTCCACAAAGCCCAACTGTTTGTTAGTTTTTAAGATGGAGTCGCACTCTTTTGCCTGGGTAGAGTGCTATCTTAGCTCACAGCGACCTCAAACTCCTGGCTTCAAGTGATCCTCTCACCTTAGCCTCCCAAGTAGCTGGAACTACCAGTGCCCATCACCATGCCCAGATAGTTCTTTTTATTTTTAGTAGAGATGGGGGTCTCGTTCTTGCTGAAGCTGGTCTCTAATGCCTGAGTTCAAGCCAACCACCTGCCTCCGCCTCCCAGAGTGCTGGGATTACAGGCGTGAGTCACTGTGCCTAGACTATTACTAAGCCTTGATAAAGTGAATCTGGAGTGCCCTTTTCATTAGGATGAACCCTACTAGTAAGGGATGACTCTTCTGGGGGTCATGGGACTGGTGTCCTTGGTGTTAAATGAGGTTTCTTTACTCTGATTGGTGAGACTCAAATGTTTCCTAGCTCTGAATGAGCTCTGGGACTTGGTCAGCTCACAGCTTCGAAGAATTGTTCTTTTTCAGCGGGTTTCTCTATCAGGTCTCTTACGCATCTATAGCTTAGTATTTAACCCAAGACTTAGGAAAGCTCTATGTAGATACCTGCAGTCCCTTCTCTACAAAGCTTCTTCCTCTCAATATTCTGCCCTATAAGCTCCAGCCACCTCAATCCCCCCAAACTCTACTCAGGCTTCTGGTCTTTGTGGTATGGTCCAGAAAGTTTCTCCTGATAGAAACCAGAGTCATTGTAGGGCTTACTTCATTGTTTTCTTTCTCTCAAGGATAACAACCTTGCATTGTGTGTTGTTCAATGTCTGAGAACTGTAGTTCCATGCCTTTTATCTAGTTTTCTGGCTGCTTATAGAGGTAGGGAAAGTCTATGTATTCCATCTTGGCCAGAAAGTGGAAGTCTCTAGAGACTTCACTGGAATTGTACTAAAATTGCTCTTTGAATCTCCCATTCCAAAGATTTTTTTGTCTGTTCACTTATTCATTGTTTGTTTAATATTGTTCATAATCCCTCCTTCTTTGGGAAACCTTGGTTTTTTGCCTTTAAGTCCTTCAACTGATTGAATGAGTCCAACCCACACTATTAAGGTAATTTCCTGTACTTAAAAGCAACCAATTGTAGATGTTAACCACATCTACAAAATATCCTCATAGCAACACCTACATTAGTGTTTGATGAAATAGATGGGTACTAGAGCTTAGCCAAGTTGACACATAAAACTATTACACCCACCGAACATCAGTCTAAAATTAAAACGTTTTATGTTTTGAAACATTTTCACAAGGCAATGGAAAATGATATATAGTACATTTTAAACAATTACAGTAGACCCTCCATAGTCAGCCACCTCCCCACATTTACTACCTCTTCAAGTTGACCTAATTTTCAAAAACTAGACATGCACAACATGTATGTTTCAATACAGCAGGCCTAATTACTTATGTTAGCCACCTCCATGTGTTGACCAGTTTATTACAGTCCCTTGCGAGGTCAATTTACAGAGGTTCTACTGCAGATTGTACCTAGCTTTTCAGAAAGAATAGACTGTGGATTGTGAGGTACAATGTAGAACTCACTATTTTTAGTAACAAAAATCACACAACCTATTTTTTAAGTTTTAAACTGCAGGAAACACACAAAGAGTGTAAGAAAATATATCCAGACAATTTTAAGAAAAATGATAAAATGAATTCTTGTGCATTCACCAATGTCAAGAAGTAGAATATTGCTGTAGCTCATATATGCACCAATATGCCTTCCACCAATTGTATTTCCACTCTTTTCTGCTCTGAGCAATTTTTGTGATGATTATTTTCTTTCTTTCCTTTTTTTCTTTTACATATTTTTTGCTTCCTGAGTAGTACTCAGGAAAATCATTTTGATTGTGTCTATTCATTTACTTCTTATAAATAGAATCTTTTTGTATGCAGACATCTTTGACTTGCCACTTTTCCCTGATGTCTTATTGTTAAGATCTTTTCCAGGCTGATGTACATGACTTTAATTAATAGAGTTTAACTTTTACAGAGTATTCCGATCTATGCATATACCTCAAGTAACTTATCTATTCTACAGGTAATGGGCATTTGGCCAATTTCCTTAAATTTGATTTACTTAAAGTCAACTGATTGTAGATATTGACCATATCTACAAAATATCCTCATAGCAACACCTACATTAATTTCATTTTCCTAATGTTCAATGCTAGTATATTGAGACACAATTGATTTGTGTCTACTGACCTTGCTAAAGTTACTTATTAGTTATAACAGTTTAATTTTAGATTCCTTTAGATTTTCTATGTATATAATTATAGGTAAAGAAAAAGTTTACATTTTCTTTTCCAATATTATATGTTTTATTTCTCTTTCTTGCCTTATTGCACTTACTAGGACCCTTCATAGAATGTTAAATAGAAGTACAACAGTGGATATTCTTGCCTTGTTCTTATGGGAAAATATTCAATATTTGACCATAAAGTACAAAAATGTAGCATTTTGGAAGATAACTTATCATCGAGAAAGTTTCTTTCATTCCCAATTTTCTGAGAATATGAGAAAATATTGAATTTAGTAAAACGCTTTTTTGTTACCATATTAAGATGATTATATGGCTTTCTCCTTTATTCTGTTAATGTGTTAAATGATGCTGGTTTTTGAATGTTAATCTAGGGTAGTGCCTGTGGCTCAAAGGAGTAGGGCGCTCGCCCCATATGCCAGAGGTGGTGGGTTCAAACCCAGCCCTGGCCAAAAACTGCAACAACAACAACAAAAATATATATATATATATTTTAAATGTTAATCTAATCTTCTCTCCCTGGGGATAAATTTCAGTCAGTCATGATGTCTTGGCCTTTTCATATCATGCTGAATTTTATTTTGACTTTTTAAATTTTTTGCTGAATTTTATTCGCTAATACTTTTTTTTTTTTTTTTTTTGGTAGAGACAGAGTCTCACTCTATGGCCCTCGGTAGAGTGCTGTGGCGTCACACAGCTCACAGCAACCTCCAGCTCTTGGGCTTAGGTGATTCTCTTGGGACTGCAGGCCCCCGCCACAATGCCCGGCTATTTTTCTGTTTTGCAGTTTGGCCAAGGCCAGGTTTGAACCCACCACCTTCAGTATATGAGGTGGGCGCCCTACTCCTTGAGCCACAGGAGCCGCCTAATTTGCTAATACCTTTATAAGGACTTTTTGTGTCTTTGTTTATGAAGGACATTAGTCTCAATTTTCTTCTTTTATAATGCCCTTTTCAGGTTGTAGTATCAGTGTTATTTTGATTTCATAAGATTAATCAAGAATCATTCTTTTTTTACTTGAACACATTTGAATAAGATTAATATTATTTTCTACATGTTTAGCAGAGTTCACTGTGTGTGAATCATCTGGACCTGAAGTTTTCTGTTAGCAATGATTCTCTACCAGATCTAGGATAATAATATTATCTATTTCTCCTTGTGTCAATTTCAGTAACTTTCAGTTCTCCAAAAACTTTGTCCATTCATCTAAGTTATCAAATTTACTAGTATAAAGTTATGAGCATAATATCCTTCTATTTTTATATAGTTATAGAATTTATAATACACATAATAACCCCCTTTTAATTACTGACACTGGTGATTTATGTTTTCTTTTTTCACTTCTTGATTAGTCTTACTATGGCTTTATCAATTTTATTCATCCTTAATCTATATCTATTATATATCTGTTTTCTGATTCATTGATTTTTATTCTTGTCTACATTGTTCCATTGCCATTGGTTTGAATTCTTTTCTGAGCTTCTTGAAGTGAATGCATTTAAAGTAATGTTTCTCTTTAGATACTGCTTAAGCTGCAACCCATAAATGTTTACATTTTATTTACATTATCATTTAATTTTGAAGTGACGATCAATATGTCAAGTGGAGTTTCCATTTCCATTCATTGTAAATGTAAAGCTACTTCAATTATTTCTCTATCATCTTCTCTTGTGTTTTCTGCTTTTCCTGTCTGTTTCATTACTTTGTTTACTTTCTACCACATCAATTGCATGGATCCTTCTTTCATCCAATTTCTCCCCCAATTAGTTTGAAAGTTTTATACTATATTGGTTTTCTAGATGATAATTCTAGGAAATTTTAATACTTATGATATAAACATTTGGAGTAAGTTTACATTTTATTCTCTTCCTTACAAGAGCATTGGAACATTTTACATGCTATATGACCTGATGACCTGTATACTAATTTCAGTTTAGTAGAAAAATTATAAAATGAACAAAAATAAAGTGCTGAAAGCAGTAGTGATATGGAGGATAAGCTTTTAAAAATTAATCAAAATAAAACAGAAACAAAGAAAAAATTTAAGAATATGAGAGAAAAGGGCAGATATGGGAGATAAAAACTACCAAACAAAGTTCCTTTCTTTAAGGAAAAGAATATTGGAAAGAAACAGTGTTCAACAGATCATGAATAAAGAAAGAATATCCTGATTGGAATTGTGCTCCAGAAAAATGTTTGATAATAAATCATCTCAACTGATATATAGATCTCTGCAAAGTTACTGGAATTCTACAATTAAGAATTTTTTAAATAAAAAAATCATAAGAATAATAAGCTTATTGGCATCAAGTCATCTATATGGAGAATACTATCAGGCCATCTGATTCTTCAACAGAAAAATCCTAAAGTTAAAAGGAGAATGAAACAAGGTCTATAAAACATCAAGGATAAAGTATCACCCAAGAATTGTATAAACAAAAACTGTCATTTTAGGGCGGCGCCTGTGGCTCAGTGGAGTAGGGCGCCGGACCCCTATGCCGGAGGTGGCGGGTTCAAGCCCAGCCCCAGCCAAAAACTGCAAAAAAAAACCCCAAAAAACTGTCATTTTACATTAAGGCACTGACAGATATTTTAAAGCATACGTAATTTTATAAATACACTACCTAAGAAATCCTCTTGAATATCTATTTGATTGAGTATATTAAATGGGAACTTTTCTAGGTTAAAAATGATCAAAAAATTGATGTGGCTAAATCTAACATCTGTTGACAAAAAGATAAATGAAAAAGCCACATTAAAAGGATTTATATGAGGTTGGGCAATTAAGTTTGCAAACTCATCCTAGAAAAAGTGCTACCTACCTCATTGCTGAATCTCACTACAGTCACCAGATGGCCAAGGATAGGACTTCAAAGGTGATCATAGTGATACTCAGCAATGAGGTATGTAGCAATTTTTCTAGGATGAGTTCACGAATTTAACCGACCAACTTCATATATAGCGTGACATTGTTCAAAAGTATATATATTATGGTTTCAGAAGAGAATGCGAGTGCTATCAATTTGACAAGGTAGAAATTATAAGTAATAAAAATCTTGAGATGGAGAAGGGAGAGGAAGTGAGAAGTTTAATTGTGCTTCTATCTTCATCCTTAATATGAGGGGTAGGGAGGTCTGGAGTCAACAGAATCTGCTTAAAGCTGGGGTGGACAGTATGAGTTGGTTAGCCTTCACCCAAATCCAATCCTATCTATTCTCTTTTTTCAACAGAAGTTAGAAAGCTAAACTGTAGCCTACCAGCATCCTTTGCAACTACAGAAAGCTGGATAGTGGTATTTCTAACCAATGAGATATAAGTGCAAATCTGCATGCAAATTTGCTGAGTAAAAAAGCAAAGCTACAAAAGAAGACATTGGCCCTATTTTTCCTGCCTAGAATGTGGATGGAACCCCGGGAGGTGCAGCAGTCACCTGCTGACCCTGAAGTTGGTAGAACTAAAAGATGGAAGGAGTTTGGGCCGTTGATGAAATTGTGGAGCCATTGGAGTGGCCCTGGGCTGCCCATCCCAAGAGTTTTTATTTAAGCCTTTCTTATTTAAACTCTGGTTCATCAGGTTCTTGGTTACTAAGGCCAAATTCTTTCTGCACTGATCTAAAGTGTTTTCTCAGAGGTGAGATCCTTTAGGTAACAGAGTCTAATATATGGAACAGGGAGAGAGGAAGAATACTCCTTTGCTTGTGGGCTGGAGGCAGCTAGCCCTGCACTTGTATTCACATACTGGCTTTGTGGCCCTGGTCACATTACTGAACTTAAACTTACTTTGCTCAGCTTAAGTCTGGATAATGAAAATACTTATCTTTTAAAATTATTTTGTATTTTAGAAGAGAAATGCAAATATACAGCACAGTCACTGGCACGTAGTTATGCCAATTAGTTGTAACTTTTTTAAAGCCAAAGGTCAGCCAGGGCCATGCCACCTTTCTAAGTTATGATTAAAATTGACTTGAACCCCCATTCCATAGCCCTGTGAAAATCCAGAGACTACCTGTGGTAGGCAGACTTCCAAGGTGGCCCCTATGATCCTTGCGCTTCTTGGTACTCATGCCCTTGTGTAACTCTCTGCCCTTGAGCCTGGGCTAGACCCAGTGATTTGCTTTTAATCAATAGAATATGGAAAAGTTTAAAGGATGTCACTTCTATGATTAGGTTACGAAAGATTGTGACTTTAGTCTTACTGGTAGATTCTATTGCCTTCTCGGTTTCTATGCTTTGGTAAAAGCAAGTTACCATGTTGGAGAGGCTCATGTGGCAGGAAACCAAGGATAGCTCCTGGCTGAAAACCAGAGAGAAGCTGGAGACTGCCAACAACCTTTCTCCCATGGAGCTTGCTAATGAGGCTCCAGCCTTGGATGGCATCCTGACTGTAGCCTTGTAAAGAGGCCCCAGACGGAAGACTCAGCTAGGCCATGCCAGGATTCCTGACCCACAGAAACAGTGAGATAATAAAAATGTGTTGTTTTAAGCCAGTAAGTTTTGAGATAATTTATTACACAATGGATGACTAATAAACTTCCACGGAATTTTGATATTGATCATATTTCTCTTTGCCTCAACGAACCATCTTGTGTCTGTACCCCATTACTGTTTTCCACAAAAATCTCTAGTCGGGTCCAGCTCTTGTGTGAGTATGGCATTGTTCATGAGGATTGGGGGCTGGGAAGCTTCATCCTTCCTCTCCTTTCTCCTCCTCTCCCCTGAGCAATGGATGATAGTGAATTCTTCTCCTTGACCTGTGTTAAACAGTTCTACCCACATTTAAGCAAAAGCACCCATTGAAAAACACTGTTTTCTTCCTAAGAGAAAATTTGGAGAATCTGTTTTTTTTCCATTTGGCTATATAGCATTATTATTGGCGTTCGTAGACCAAAACAAAATTGAAAGGAACTGTGGGCAAAGAGTCAGGAGAATGGATGTCTGAGTTTTGAGACAAATGTTCAAACTTAAGGTAGACTGTGGTAAGGAAAAAGAGAAACTTCTCTATGCACAGAGAAAAGATGAAAGAAAGGAGTTTTCACTTCAGCCAGAGGAAGAGAGGCCAAGATCTCTTTCCTGAAAGTCAGTGAGCTGCACTTTCAGTCACTCATTTGCCTGGAATCTTTTAGGCTTTGCCAGAGTGATGTGAGGCCAACAGATTCCTACCAGCCTTCTGTAGAACAAAATATTGTTAGTTCAGATGGGAAAGATCAGAGAGAAGTATCTTCCCTGGGATCGCTCAGCATGTAACATGGCCTCAGTCTGACTCTGTTGCCTGACTTTGTGCTGTCCTTAGATCTTGCCCACTGAATGGGTTTAAAAGGTAGAGGCCAGAGGAAAAATGTCCCACTTCCACCATTGCTCTTTATTGAGGATAGCAACGCTGACTTTGGCAGAAGTGCTCAGCTCAGCACCCACCTGCACCTCCCACCCTCTTCCGTCCAGCAGCCTCTCTGGTCTAAGGTGATGTCTCCCAATGTGTTTGAGATTCCATCCTCCCCTGCCTTTTGAATGGCCAGAGATGCTAGTGATGATTTTTCTCTTCTCTTATTTCTTCAACTTCTTTCTCCCTTGTTAAAGACTTCTCACAAAGAATAAAACATGTTCAAAACCTTCCCTTCACTCGATGCCCTCTTCTCATCTAGTCTTTCTTTTCATAGCCAAAATCTGTGAAAGAGAAAATTACACTTGTACATTTTTTGCTCAAGTCTCATTTTCTTCTCAGGCCCCTACAAGCTGGAGTTAATCCCAACCATTTCAGTGAGACTGAGCCTACCAGGACAGCATGGACCACCATGTCACTAACTCAAAGGGAATACTTCAGTCCTTACCTGACATCTCTGCAACATTTGACACAGTGGTCCACTTGCTCCTAGAAATGTAATCCTTCCCTGGAATGCATGAGACCACACTCTACTAGTCTTCTTCCTTCTCTTCTGGCATTCCTTTGATCTGCCTGCAACTTCTTCACTTCTATTTACCCTTAAAATGGGCTCCATACTGGACTCTCTCTCCTCATGCTAAACACTCTACTCTCCTTTGGGAAACTGAACCTCCTTCCTGGCTTGCTGATAACTAACGGTAACTCCAAAGTCTCTATTTTTAAAACAGATTTCTTTTCTTTTTCTTTTGATAGAGATGAGGTCTTGCTTTGTTGCCCAGGCTGGATTCACATTTCTTTTATTGAAATCCAGTTGCCCTTTAGAAATTGCCATTTGGATGTGTCTCCAGGACCTTAACTTCAACATGGTTAAAATGGAGCTCACCAACTAAAGAAATCAATACCAAGAGAAACTCTAGAAACTATACAAACACGTGGATATTAAATAACATGTTCCTGAATGACCATTAAGTCAACAAAGAAATTAAGATGAGAATTTTAAAAATTAATGAAACAATGAAAATGGGAGTACAATATACCAAACCCTGTGGGATACAGCAAAAGCAGGGCTAACACGGAATTTTATAGCAATAAAAGCTTACGTTGGAAAAGTAAAAAGATTACAAACTAAACATCTAATGATGAACCTTAGGGAACTAGAAAAGCAAGAACAAACCAAACCCAAAATAAGCACAAGAAACAAAATAGTAAAGATCAGAGCAGAACCAAATGAAAGAAACACTAAAGAAACAATGCAAAGAATCAATAAAATGGAAAGCTCATTCTCTGAAAAGATAAACAAAATTGATAAAGCACCAGCTAGACTATTGAAAAAGAGAGAAGACCCAAATAAACAAAATTAGGAATGAAGGAGGAAACTGACAACCAATGCCACAGAAATACAAAAGATTGTCAGAGACTATTATGAACAACTATATGGTGACAAACTGGAAAACCTAAAGGAAATAAATAAGTTTCTGGAAATGTGCAACCCACCAAGATTGAATCAGGAAGAAATAGAACAAGCAGTTAGACTGAATCAATAATAAAAAGTCTCCGGATAATGAAAAGCCCTGGATTGGATGGATTCACAGCTGAATTTTACTAAACATACAAAGAAGAGCTAGTATCAATCCTCCTGAAACTATTCCCCCCAAAAAATCAAAGAGAGAATTCTTCCTAATTCATTCTATGAGGTCAGTATCACCCTGATACCAAACCCAGACAAAGACACAACAGAAAACAATAACAACTATAATAACTGTAGGCCAATATCCCTGATGAATATAGATGCAAAAAATCCTTGACAAAATACTGTCATAGCAAACCATATCCAAAGCACATCAGAAAGATAATATACCATGATAGTTAACCAGGTGGGTGTCTGTAGTACCTAACTACTTCAGAGGCTGAGGTGGGAGGATCCCTTGAGCTCAGGAGTCTGAGGTTGCTGCGAGCTAGGCTGAGGCCATGGCATTCTAGCCAAAGTGACAGAGCAAGACTCTGTCTCAAAAAGAAAAGAAATAAAGATAATATATCAAAGTCAAATGGGATTTATGCCAGGGATGCAAGGATGGCTCAACATGAGCAAACCAGTAAATGTGATGTATCACATCGAAAGAATGAAGGATAAAGACCATATGACCATCTAAACAGAGACAGAAAAAATATTTGATAAAATTCAAACTCTTCATGGTAAAAACTCTCAACAAACTAGGCATAGAAGGAACATGCCTAAAAGTAATAAAGGCCATACATGACAAATTACAGTTAGCATCATACTGAATGGGGAAAAGGCAAAATCCTTCCCTCAAAGAAGTGGAACAAGACAGGGATGCCCACTTTCACCACTTCTATTCAACACAGTACTAGAAATCTTAGCCAGAGGAATTAGGCAAGAGAAAGAAATACAAGGCATCGAAATTGGAAAAGATGAAGTCATATTGTCGATGTTTGCTGATGCTATGATCTTCTATCTAGAAAAACCTCTTAGATTTGGTAGATAAATTCAGTGAAGTTGCAGGATATAAAATTGATGTGCAAAAATTCATAGTGTTCCCATACACCAAAAACAATCTAGCCAAGAAAGAAATCAAGAAGGCAATCCCATTTACAATAGCTACAAAAATTAAAATAGCTAGGAATAAATTTACCCAAGGAGGTAAAAGATCTCTACAAGGATAACTATAAAACACTAATGAAATAAATTATAATGAAAGATAAAATAAATAAATAAATAAATAAATAAATAAATAAATAAAATGCCACACTCATGGATCAGAAAAAATAATATAATTAAAATGACCATATTGCCCAAAGCAATCTACAGATTCAATGAAATCCCTATCAATATAAATATCATCTTTACAGAATTAGAAAAAACAATCCTAAAATTTGTATTGAACCTAGAATAGCCAAAGTAATCCTAAGCAAAAATAACAAAGTTGGAGGCATCACATTACCTGACTTTAAAATATATTATAAGGCTATAATAACCAAAATAATATGGCATTGGCATAAACATAGACACAGAAACCAATGGAACAGAATAGAGAACCCAGAAGTAAAGTCACATATTTATAGCCAACTGATGTTTAACAAAGCTGACAAAAACTTACCTTGGGGAAAGGATGCTGGGAAACTTGGGTAGACTGGGGCCGAAGAATGAAGCCAGGTCCCTACCTCTCAGTGCATACAAAAATCAACTCAAAATAGATGAAGGACTTAAATGTAATACCCAAAACTATAAAAAGTATTAGAAGAAAACCTGAGAAAAGCTCTGTAGACATTGGTCTAGAACAGGGGTCCTCAAACTACAGTCCGTGGGCCACATGCGGCCCGCCGGGTGTTTTTGCCTCCACTGCCTGTCCTGTTTAGCAGAGAATTCATCCCGGCCGCAAAATCTGTTAGCGGCAAAACCATTGGTTGCATTCCCAAACAAAATGTGTGGATTCACTGAAAAAGCTGCAAAAGGAGTTCCAATTTAGATTTAAAGAGCTTCATCTCCATGAACAGGACATACAGCTTTTCCATAACCCATTTTCTATTGACATTGAAAATGTAGAGGTGGGTCCCTGAAGTTGCCTCCCCAGCCTCCAGCACTGCCTCAGGCCGGCGTCTCCTGCAGGCGGGAGCCAGGCACTGCAGGATGCGGCAGGGGCTGCCGAGCACTCTTTTGGCTCCAGCTTTCCGGCTTCTCCATGGGGCTGGCCTGCGGCGCCTGGATGCTCTAAGAACGTTTCCACTGGGATTCAGAATTCCTGGAGAATTGCCTTTGTGAGAAACTGGAAGTATTTCTTTAAATTCCATCTCTTAGCTTTTCAAAGCAACATCAAGAAACCATGAACAACATTAGTAATGAAGAGTTTGACTGCCACTTGCTTGATGAAGGTTTTACTGCCAAGGACATTCTGGATCAAAAAATCAATGAAGTTTCCTCTTCTGATGATAAGGATGCCTTCTATGTA
>CAUYRH010018864.1:0-21182 GCA_963574655.1 Perodicticus potto
GAAAGCTTCTCTCTCCCCACTTGAGTTCTCCCTCTTCCAGGAGCTTTAGTGTTTTCTGTATTCTTTTCTGTAAATAAATTCTGTCTTACCACTGGGGGGTTGGGGGGGAAATAATGTAATGAAGAATAATAAAATACATGTATTTAAAAAAAATAGGCTAGTGATGGCTGTAATTATTAATAATAGTTACATACTTGTATTAGTCAGGTATGGACACAATGCTGGGCAACAATGCCATGACTTAAAATAGCACTTGTATTCTCTAGATTAGGGGTCTGTGGGCTGAATAGGTAAGACTCCAATGGTCTAAGCTCTGGGTCCTGGGTTCTAGGATATGGGTTGGGTTCAGATCAGCCCCATTTGTCCCTTGGCTCAGTAGCTGCCTGCTTCATATGCCTCACTCAGAGACTGGGCTGAGCATCAACCTGGGATGTGTTCTTCTCAATATTGTAGCAGGAGGGCAAGCTCAAGCACACAGTATATTCCAAAACTCTGAATTACAAATGCTGGCATCCTATTGGCCAAAGCAAAATGTGATGTAACCTAATGTGCACAGGGCAGGACACATCAACTGGAGCATACAGGAGTAAATATTTGCTGAGCAATAATCCAAACTCACTCATACAAAGTGCAATAGAAGAAGGTGGGGAAGGGGTTACATAAGTCAAAATTCCTGATTATGAACCATAAAAACAAACTTTGGGGTGGTGCCTGCAGCTCAGTGAGTAGGCCCTGGCCTCATATACTGAGAGTGGTGGGTTGGAACCTGGCCCAGCCAAACTGCAACAAAAAAATAGCTGGGCGTTGTGGCAGGTGCCTGTGGTCCCAGCTACTCGGGAGGCCGAGGCAAGAGAATCGTCTAAGCCCAAGAGCTGGAGGTTGCTGTGAACTGTGATGCCAGGGCACTCTACCAAGGGTGACAAAGTGAGACTCTGTCTCTAAAAAAAAAAAACAAAAAAAACAAACAGACACTGGCTTTTTTAAGCAGTAAAGGAACTTATTAAAGAAATATTGCTTACATATAATGTCTTTTCAAGGGCTTAAAAATCAATCTTAGAGACTATACATCCAGAAACAACTTCCAAAATCACACAGAACGAGGCTGGAGAAGACACTACTGTTACTGACAGTAGCACAGACACTCCACCTTCGACTGCCCACACCTTTGACACAACACCATCGCTATGGAACTACTGGCACTATTGGCTCTAGAAATTGACTAGGTGTCTTCTCTGCTGCTATAAATTGTCAGAGTTCTGCCAAACAAACAAACAAAAAAAAAAATTGTTTTCATCATTTTAATTCAAAATCTGGGAGAAACGTGTTTGGTAGATCCTAGGTCACGTGCACATGCTCTAATTACAGGGGAAGAAGGAAAGCAAGTAATGGGCATTTAAGTTTCTACAGAGATGAATGCCTCTGCTCCATAATAATGACTAATATCTCAAACATAGGTAGCAGACTCAAGTAGTATGTGACAAAACATAAGAATGAGAATTTTCCATTGTAAGCACACAGAGGAAGACAGAGGTGTCAGGGAATGCTTCCCAGACTAGATTCAAATTGAATCTTAAAGAATAAATAGGTGGTAGAGAGTTACAGAAGGGTAAAAATGGCTTTTCAAGCAAAAGGAATCATAAGAAAATATGGTGCATTTGTGAATCTGGAAGTAAGCAGAGCTTAAGTACCATGTATGAAGAAAGATGTGTATAGAGTGGTGGTGAGAAAGAACTCATGAGATTGGGTTGATGAAAGAAATATGGGGTAGATCATGAAAGGCTTTGTATGTCATGTTAATTGGTCAGGGTGTGATGTAGAAAACAGAAAATGCTTTAAGTATTTCAGGAAAATACGTAATATAACATCAGTTGAAGGGGTGGGGGAATAGAAGGGAAGGGGCTGCTATGATTTCAGAGCTAAGATTAGGAAGTTGCTGCTGTTGCCATTGATGCTAACTCAATTGCCTCTCATATCCGTGAAGCGGGTGAGTAGCTATTAGAACTCTAAGTTTAGCTGCTCTAATTGCCTCCTAATGTTAGTATCTTTATAACCCTGCTGCCAGTAGCAACAATAACAGAAAATGGCTTCAACTTTCATTTTCTTCTTCCAAAATCTGGAAGAAGTGAATCAAATTGGCAGAACCTACGACACACATCTAGAATTTTAGCAGCGCTTCTGTATGTGAAACATAGTTTTAAAAAATTCTTTAAAAAGATTTCCATAATCCTGTATTAGAAAGAGAGTATAATGGGGGAGTGAAGTGACCAATTCATAGGGTCTACCACTATGTAAAAGTATTTAAGGTTTTTCTCAAGGACCAAGTAAAAAGCTGACATATTTTTGTCTGTCTGTCTGTCTGTCAATCTATCTATCTATCTATCTATCTATCTATCTATCTATCTATCTATCTATATATCTTCGTTGCTCTAGGTAGAGTGCACTTGCGTCATAGCTCACAGCTAACTCAAACTCTTAGGTTCAAGTGATCCTTTTGCCTCAACCTGATTAGCTGGGACTACAGGCACCTGCCATAACACCTGGCTATTTTTTCTATTTTTAATGGAGAGAGGGTCTCACTTTTGCTTAAGGTGGTCTCAAACTTTTGAGCTCATGTGATCCAGCCCCTTCAGCCTCCCGGAGTGCTAGGATTACAGGCATGAGCCACCACTCCCAGGCAAAAGTTGATGTATTTTAAAGCATGGACATTACATTTACGTAGATTTGCTTTTTGAAAAGATGTTTTCGTGCCTGTAATCCCAGCACTCTGGGAGGTCGAGGCGGGTAGATTGCCTGAGTTCAGTAGTTGGAGACCAGTCTGAGAACGAGCAAGATCCGTCTCTAAAAAAATAGCCGGGCATTGTGACAGGGGCCTGTAGTCCCAGCTAGTTGGAAGGCTGAGGCAAGAGGATTATTTGAGACCAAGAGTTTGAGATTGCTGTGAAGTAGGACACCATGGCACTTTATCAAGGGTGACAAAATGAGACTCTTGTCTCAAAAAAATGTTTTTTTGTAATAAATTGAGTAAGACAAGATAGAAGAACTGGGAGAGTAGGGTAAGGGTGTAAAGGAATGTAAAGAAGGTAGAATCTTCAGAAATTGGTACAAGATTGATTGGTTATGGTGGGCACTACAGATAAAGAAATTGAGGGTTACTTTTGGATTTTAGGGTTTGATGGTGAATAATTCACAAAACTGGAATAGAAAAGAAATAAGGTAAAGGAATATTATTAGTTTTAGAAATGTTAACTTTTTAGGTTATTCAAGACAATCAAGTGGAGTTGTCAAGTATGTAATAAGATATACGATTCTGATGCTTTGGAGAGGGATGTGTTTTGAAGATATAAATTCAGGAATTGGCTCAATGCCTGTAGCTCAAGCAGCTAAGGTGCCAACCACACACACCAGAGCTGGCAGGTTTGAATCCAGCCTAGAACTGCCAAACAGCAATGACAACTATAACCAAAAAATAGCTGGGCGTTGTGGTGGGCGCCTGTAGTCCCAGCTTCTTGGGAGGATGAGGCAAGAGAATTGCTTAAGCCCAAGACTTGGAGGTTGCTGTGAGCTGTGATGTCACAGCACTCTATCCAGGGCGACAGCTTGAGGCTCTGTCTCAAAAAAAAATAAATCTATAAAAATAAATAAATAAATAAATAAATTTAGGAATTGTGGGCATATAGACAAAAGTCAATGTCTTAGAAAAATTCAGAAACAATGCATTTGGTCAACTAACATTAGCTACTAAAACAAATAACTCAAAATCTTAGTGGCTTAACAATTAAGGTTTTCTACTTACCTCATAGTCCAGTGCAGTTTTATGAATTTGGAAGGAAAAATGTTTCTGTTCCATCAACCATTCCAAAACCCCAGGTTACTTTTATGCAGTAGCGCCATTGTCTTCTTGGCTCGAAATGCTCTCGTGGATCCACTGCATCTGCTAAAGAACAAAAAGAGCTTGGAAGAATTAAGAAGCATTATGCACCAGGCTAGAAAGAATATTATAATAGAGATTCCCAAATTATGTGTGGAAAGGACCATTTAAAAAAAATGTTTCCAATCTTCAAACCATTACTTTTGTAAAAGATAATTAAAATGTTATAAAAATGTCAAGTTCCTATACACTTTGATTTTATATACTTACTTTGTTGCAGGCCAGAAACAGTTCATGGAATAATGCTGGTATCTAAATCATACTTTCAGCAGCACTGGTATATATCACTTCTGTTGAAAATCCTCTGAGTTAATTAAACATTGCCACTTGAATGTAAAAGGACTGGAAATGTCCAAAACAGGAAATTAAATGATTAGTTGACAGATAACATTGCCTCTGTCCCAATCCACACTTCTTGTACCCAAAGTCCATTTTTTTTTTTAAAGAGACAAAGTTGTCCAGGCAAGAGTGCAGTGGTACAATCATAGTTTACTGCAGCCTTCAACTTTAGGCTTAAGTAATCCTCTTGCTTCAGCCTCCCAAGCAGCTAGGACTATAGGTGTGCATCACCAAATCTGGCTAATTTCTTAATTGTTTTTTTTTTTTCTTTTTTTGAGACAGAGCCTCAAGCTGTCACCCTGGATAGAGTGCTGTGGCATCACAGCTCACAGCATCCTCCAATTCCTGGGCTCAAGTGAATCTCTTGCCTCCACCTCCCAAGTAGCTGGGACTACAGGCACCCGCCATGATGCCTGGCCATTTTTTTGGTTACAGCTGTCATTGTTGTTTGGCGGCCCGGGCTGGATTCAAACCCGCCAGCTCAGGTGTACGTGGCTGGTGCCTTAGCCCGTTGAGCCACAGGCGCCAAGCATAATTTCTTAATATTTTTGAGAGATAGGGTCTCACTATGTTG
The DNA here is from genome assembly GCA_963574655.1 of Perodicticus potto. Taxonomy (NCBI): domain Eukaryota; kingdom Metazoa; phylum Chordata; class Mammalia; order Primates; family Lorisidae; genus Perodicticus; species Perodicticus potto. Next base: position 4,842 of record CAUYRH010018864.1, read on the forward strand.
TCCCAACTTCAAACTCCTAGTTTTAAATGTTCTCCTGGTTTAGCCTCCCAAAGTGCTGGGATTATAGGCATGAGCCACCATGCTGAGACCCAGATATCCATTTTTTTATTCCTCTCTTACACTAACCCATCTCCAAAGAATCTAATCCAGTATCCCATCAAGTCACAGCATCTAGCTTAAAATTCAAGTTCACGCACAGACTTCTTCTTTAGGTCTGGATATGGCTTCTCTTGGTCTCTTGACTTATGAACTACAATGACAAACAACCTACTCCTTTCCATCAAAATATATGATGGTAGAAGTGAAGGGGGATAATTGCAAAAATCCCTCTTATAAAGGAGAAACATGGGAGACACAGCAGTTACTACTGTTCCACAGCAATTCTGAAATCCTAATTATAAGACATTTTGAAGGCCTCCTATACCAGGTTGAAGAAGTTTCCTTGGCTAGGTCAGCAGACTCTAATTTTTATTTGGGGGAGATAATTTCTTTTCCTTTGTGCTTCATGTCCTTTGGCTCTGCCCTCTGGGGAGGGGGGTCTCTATAGCTTTCACACTCTATAGAGGCTGAGGATCAACCAAAGATGGTTTTACAGCTTGAACAATGAAAACTGATTTTAGATTAGGTCTCCCCCGCCCCATGGTCTCTAAAAGAAAATATAGTAGGTTTCTAATCCATTTATTTGTTTCCAGTCAGTTCAATATGTCATGAAAAACATCCAAAGTTCTTTCTGACACTGTCTTAAGATTGAGTTCCTCAGAGACAAATCCCGAGAGGAGGATTAGTACACATTAATATTGAGAAATGTCCTAAGAAGCTTGAATGGTAGAGGGAGAAGTAGGTCAAAGATGGACAGAAGTCAAATGTATCAGTCAAGATCCAATTAAAAGATAGAAATCACACCACAGATTTATTTTAACAGAGAAAATTTAAAATAAAGAATTGCTAGTTTGGTGCCTGTAACTCAGTGGGTAGGGCGCCAGCCACATACACTGAAGGTGGCAGGTTCGAGCCTGGCGTGGGCCTGCTAAACAACAATGAGAACTGCAATCCAAAAATAGCCAGGCATTATGGCGGGTGCCTATAGTCCCAGCTACTTGGGAGGCTGAGGCAAGGGAATCGCTTAAGCCCAAGAGTTTGAGGTTGCTATGAGCTGTGATGCCATAGCACTCGACAGGGTGTGCCATAGTGAAACTCTGCCTCAAAAAAAAAAAAAAAAAAGAATTGTTGAAGTAATGAAGAGAACAATAAATATTATGAAGGTAGCAACTGAAGGCATTTGTGGAATATATGCATTCCACCCCCAAACATGAAGCCTTGGCATACTTTAAATTGAAGGATTACTTGGGGATCAACAACTGGGGGCAGAGGCTTTCTCTAAAGTTCCTTTATCTCCCTTGAGACCAGGTTCTCCAGAAACAATTCAATTGTCTTGCATCACCTCTCCAGGAATCTCATCCTCAGAGGAGATTGACTCATATCACAGGAAAGAAGAGTGAAGGTTAACACCATGCCCAGATGCCTTTGCCACAGGTGATCAGCTGTTCTTTAGACCTTTCTTTCTCTGACCAAAATCATTGCTCTCTAAGCTACCTATATCCTTCTTCCCCACGTCCCCGTAGAAAAGACATAGGAACTTCTATATTTCATTTGATTATTGGGTACTCTCTTTCTTTCCTGTGATACCCCCATGCACATAATAAATTTGTATGCCTTTTCTCCTATTAGTCTATCTCCTGTCAATTTATTTCATAGACTCAATCATCCAACCTTTGGAGGGTACAGAGAGACTCTCCCCTAAACATCCACAAGAAGTATCTACCTCCCCTTGGGCTGAGGGAGCAAAGAGAAGAGTTTTGAATCACTAACACTCAGGAACTTGGAGGAGTAGGCCCGTGGAACTGACACTCAGGCTTCTGAGAGGCAAGTATTGAGGGTCTTCAAATGACCACATTGTCTTCAGTTCTTAAGGCCCTGATTTGGATGCTCAGTAGAACTAAAAATAGAAAATTTAGCCAAGACATAAAGGCAACACAGGCAGACAATGAAAGTAAAATCACAGAGACTCTTCAGTGCAGCAGAAAGAAGGTTTTATTGAAGCGTAGAATTTTCCAGAGAGGAAAAGAGTCTCTGTAGCAAGTAAGAGGAGCTATCATCCCAAAGACAGTACACAGGTGTAAGTATCTTGTTTTAGTTCCCCCTATAATTATTTATAAAGCTTTCCATTGGTCCCCCTAGGTCCTAAGGTATTCTTGTGTAGTTTTCATTGGTCACAGATTACCTCAGTTGCCACATGTGTCCATTTTCCTTTTTTAAAAAACGATAATTGTTACCTGCCATTTTCCTGACAATTGCATGGTGTTGACTGTGAGTCTTGTGATGCTTGTGGCATTTGTGGTGTGCCTTGTTCTGTAATTGTGACCATTACTCTACTTTGTGTTATAAGCTGGAAACTATATTATATGAACTTAGTTACTTGAGTCACGACTGAAATTCTTTGTTTGCTTCTAGGGCCCTTTCTAACTTTCTTATTTAGGAGGCCAGACTTTTCTCCTACTTGCCTGTATCTCCTTTCTATCATTCCTCTCTGAGGAAATATGGTTCTGAAATCTGGAAGGGAAAAATGTATGACAACTACTCTAGCCATTTCCTGTTGTCAAATGGGCATCAGCCTAACTATCATGGAAATTCCTCTGATTCCCTATTCTAAATGGGGCTCAGGGAGTCATAAGTCTCTGGCTGTTTGGTTGACAGAGAGGGAGAGGCATTTCTGGAGAGGCGATGCAGGTTTCATTGGTATCTGTTGTAATCCTTGTATCACCATCATGTAATGTGGAATTGTCAAAGTCTGGAAGACACAAACTTGACTAAAAGATTGGATAAAGAAGGTCCAAAGATCAGCAGTATTAAGGGGAGAAACCAAGGGATAGATAATATCTATTCTTTTGTAATTCCTGAAACATCATTCTCTGGATGGTGACTTTTTTGTTGTTGTTTGCTTTTTTGAAGACAAGTTTTATTTTCTAAGGGCTGGCACTCATAGTCTAATTTTCTTTTAGGGTTTATTAGTTTTACCCTACAGAGGTGAAGCCAATGATTTATTTCCAGTATTTTACAGTTGTGGGTGTAGTGAGCAGAACCTGTTTGGGCCCTTCCCATAAAGGTTCTAATTTTTTATTGAGGCCCTCTCTCTCTCTAGGCTTTAACTAATACCCAATTTCCTGGTTTTATAGGAGATTCTATTTCTCCTATATTTGGGTATGGAAGCACTTGGTGTTCATATTCCAGCAAGGTCTGCTGGACCTTGTCTAGATTAATGACATGCTGTGGTATTATTGAGGCTCCTCGGTTGCATCCCACAGCACGTCTACTTGAAAAGGTCTATCATAACATAATTTCAAAAGCACTGAGTTTGGTCTTAGATTGGGGCATAGCTCTAATTCTCATTAAAGTGTAGGAAGTGGTGGGGTGCAGTGGCCTATAATCCTAGCACTCTGAGAGGTTGAGTTGAGTGGATCACCTATGCTCAGGAGTTGGAGACCAGCTTTTGCAAGAGTGAGACCATGTCTCTATGAAAAAAATAGAAAACCTAGGCAGGCATGTTGCTGTCCACTAGCCTACTTGGTTGGTGATGCAGAGGCTGCACCGCAGATGAAATGACTGATTTGAAAAGGGAAGACTGAGTCTTCGCTCGGGCACTCAGCAAAAACCCATCTTTACTAAGATTCTTATATACCCCAATCATCAGATAACAATACCCAAGAATAAAGAACACAAAGGGTAACAAAAACTGTCATAAAAATTCCTTCTCAGTATTAATGCAGCAAAGCACGTACACACCTTTCTAAACTAAGAATGTCCTGCTTGGAGATAACAATGGAGATAAACCACAAAGGTACTGGGATGTCTGTTCTGTTTGCCTACTTTCCTATATGATTAACTGAAAGTTATTGGGCAAATTGAGGTAAGGAACAATGTGCAACGGCCCACTGCCCCCGGCAGGTGATCAGTCCCCAGCTGCGGCTGGTGGGGGCCTTCCAGCACATTCTTTCCTTTAGGGTGTAACTGCCTGCGTTTTTTCAGCAAGGCTGCTTCTGGGAGCTGGGGGCAAATATCCTCCCAAACTCACATCTAGCCCAAGTACTAGAAATGTTGCTTCTCAGGGCCTCGTACCTCAAGGAACACAAGTAAGACTGATTCACCTTACAAAGGTGCAGGAGACTGTGCCCCTTCACAGGCATTGTGGTGGGCACTTGTAGTCCCAGATACTCAGGAGGCTGAGGCAAGAGGATGGCTTTAATCCAGGAGTTAGATGTTGTTGTGAGCTATGACATCATGGCACTCTATCCAGGGTGAACGATTGAAGTATTGAGAAGTAAGCCTATCCATTTGTATTGAGTTTCTGTTCTTTCTTTCTTTCTTTCTTTTTGAGACAATATCAGACTTTGTCACCCTCAGTAGAGTGCCTTGGTGTCACAGCTCACAACAACCTCCAACTCTTGGGCTTAGGAGATCCTCTTGCCTCAGTCTCCTGAGTAGCTGGGACTACAGGTGCCTGACACAACGCCCAGCTATTTTTTGTTGCAGTTTTGGCCAGGCCGGGTTCAAACCCGCCGCCCTTGGTGTATGGGGCCCGCACCCTACTCACTGAGCCACAGGTACTGCCCCCTGTATTGAGTTTCTTGACATAGTTTTGCCCAGTGTTACAACTTAATAATATTGAGGTTCAGCAGAAATCTGACACATTAGAGTGTAAGGGTTGGGGATCATTGGATGCAAAGATATCATTATTTCATTTATTAATTCTTGGGCCAATCTCCATTTCCCATTTGGCTTTTGTACAGTCAAGATTAGAGTGTTATAAAGAGAACGCTCCATTAGCATTCTAATATTTTTTAGTTGTTATATAATTGGAGCTAATTTCCTAATTGCCTGGGGCAATTTCCTATGCCTTCTTGGGGTATCCCATCCTGGGTCTAATTTGAATTTTTACTGGTTTCACATTTCTTATCTTGGTGGGTACCCCATCTGCCCATACTTCAGGATCTATATTGGCTAGTTCTGGTGGCACATCATTTACACTTTGATTTTCTGCCTTCAATATCATAAGAAAATATTTTGGAAAGAAGGTTAAAACAGTTCCTAACTGAGATTTAAAAAAAAAAAAAATCTCCCCAGTCAGGGTGCTAGTGTTCCAGAAATATTAAAAACTGATAAGCAATCAAAAGTCCTTCCCAAGTATGCAAAGGAGAGATTAAATACTTGCAAATGGATTGCCTGTTGATGCCAACAACCAAGTGAGAGGAAGAGGACAGGTGACCACAACATGCTCTCAAAACTGAAAAAGCTGTTCCCATGTTCAATAAAAATGTGACAAGCTTATTGGCGATGTCCACTGTGACCCAAGGCTCCTCTTGTTTTACTTTAATAACAGGAGTGGTTGAAGAGCCTGAGCTCCGTCAATCTGAGGGAATTTATTTGCCATCATCTCCTTACCTACTTTCTTGGGACATTCACGGATCTGGTGTCCTGGGGCAGACACCACACTGGAAGCAGGTGGGGAAGTTAATACCCCACCTCCTCTGCCATCCATGTTAGGCCTTTTCTGGCAACACTCTCTTTTCAAATAGCCCAGTTTTCCACCATTGAAACATGTCTGGCCGGACTTCATGCTGCTACCGGAGGGCAGTTGTGTTCCTTGCTAGTCTTATACTTGGCCATGGGTATTGGCTGTAATAATAGCTCCTAACAATTTAGCCTTCTGGCATTCTTTACCAGCTTCCTCCAAATGAGATTGTTAGACACCAAGGTGGCTAGGCTTAGTAGTTCGTTTGATTTGCTCTGAGGTTCTTATGCTGGAATTTCCTGCAGATATCAGGAGCTGATAGAATGGATAGTAAGGATAGTCTGCCCTTATGTTGATTCAGAGTCCAAATTGGTGTATCTTTTGGTCTGCTTCTGCTACTCTTTCCCTAAAGGAGGCTGTCTTTTCATCCTTACCCTGAGTCAGCTCATCTAACATGGAAACATTTATTGCTTTATTTGTATTTTCTTCATGCCATCTATAAGGCAGGATTGTATGTCATCCCTGGCTGTTCTGCCAGCATTCCTTGCTTGACTAGGTTGATAGTTTCACCCAGGGTCTTGGGTAAGAACTGCATTTGATCCCTCAGCCACATTCTGATTAGTGGCATGTTGTCTACTCATCCTGTGTTGTGCAGCTGTTGTTATCTTCTGTTTTCTATCTGCAGTAACAAGACAATATAGTAAAATCATTAGATCCTTCCAAGCCAAATTAAAAATGTCAGTCCAATGCTGAAATTTCTCTCTATATTTCCCAGGATTCACCAAAACACTTCTCACCTTCTTGTTGCAAGTTTTCAGGTCTGCTGTGTTAAAGGGAGCATAACATGTTTATAACCTACTGTTTAACATCAGCAAAAAAGATCGATCTAGTTGTACAATAGTGTTATAGTTTAAACTCCCATTTATAAGCCAGATCTCCCCATCTGGTAACTGATATTGAGGCCAAGCTATTTTACAAAAGAAATTAGTTTAGACTCCTGGAGGCTGTCAAATCCAACGGTCTTCCAGTTCTTAAAAAGGCATCTCGGATGGGGATATGAAAGTATAGGTTTGTTTTGTTTTCTTGGGAAGGGAGCAGGGAGGTGGCATGGCATCCCAGAGGAGAAGAGAGGTGGTTCACAGGGTGCTGTGGAACCAGTCCATCCACTTTTGCTCCAGTGGAATGGTGAGCTGGAGAAAGAGGAGACTTTACCTCTTTCATGTTTACATGGATGGAGCTGGAACATATTCTTCTCAGCAAAGTATCTCAAGAATGGAAGAAAAAATATCCAATGTACTCAGCCCTACTATGAAGCTAATTTATAGCTGTCGTATGAAGGATATAACCCAACTATAACTCAAGAATATGGGGAAAAGGGCAAGGGTAGGGAGGGGAGGGCGGAGGTTGGAGTGGAGGGAGGGTAATTGGTGGGGCCACACCTACGGTGCATCTTAGAAGGGTACAGGCGAACTTTACTAAATGCAGAATACAAATGTCTTCATATAATAACTGAGAAAATGCCAGGAAGGTTATGTTAATCAGTTTGATGAAAATATTTCAGATCGTATACGAAACCAGCACATTGTGCCCCTTGATTGCACTATTGTACACAGCTATGATTTAATAATAAAGACAATTAAAAAAAAAAAGCAATACCTGAAGGATTATACTGTTTCCAAGTAACTGTTTTCCAGGAAAAACCTCAAGGATACTTACTTATAGAATTAAAAAATATAGTCAGCAATCAACAAGGTGAAATTCACAAAGTCTGACATATAATCAAAATTGCCAGGCATTCAGAGAAGCAAGAAATTAAGATGGATATTGAGTAGGGAAATCAGGTGATTGAAACTGACACAGATGATAGAGTTAGGAGGCAAGGATACTAAAATAGTTATTAAAGCCGTATTTCATATGTGAAGAAAAAGAGGAAAAGTTAAGCATATTAAATACACATATTGAAGATATGATAAAAGTCTCAAATGAACACTAAGAAAAAAAAATTACAATATTTAAACCAAAAAATTCACTGACTGGTTTGGATTAATGGCCTTTAGACATGGCAGAAAAAAGATTAGTGAAGTTATAGCAATAGGTATTTTCCAAAATGAAACACAGAAAAAAATAGAGTGAAACTAATAAATAGAACATTACTAAGCATAGGGGGCAACTTCACACAAATTTTGAGACTAAAAAGATGAGACTAAAACTGATTTGATGAAATAATACATGAAAAGTTTCCAAATTTGATGCAAGTAATAAACCCACCAGCCCAAGAAGAATTCCAAAACAAGAAACAAAGAAAACTGTACCAAGTTACATCATAATCAAATTGCTTAAAACCAATGATAAAGAGAAAATCTTTAAAGTATCTGAGGTAAAATAAAGACACTTCATCTACAAATGAAGAAAGTAAGGATAACAGTAGATTTCTTATCAGAAACAGTGAAAGTCAGAGGAGAGAAGGATACTATCTTTAGAGTACTGAAAGGAAACAAGAAAATGTCAACCCAGTTTTCTATACCCTATAAAATATATTTTAGAAACAAAGCCCTTTCAAAAATACAAAACCCAAAATAATTCTCCAACAGCCATTGTGCTCTGCAATAAATATTAAAAGAAGTCCTTCAGCCAGATGGAAAGTGATACTGGATAGAAATCAGTTTCCTACAGAAAGGAATGAAGAACTACAGAAATTACAACTACATGGAGCAATATAAAACGTGTTTTCCTTATTATTTAAATATATTTGAGATTATTGACAGCTTAAAATAAAAGGAACAACAATGTATAGTGATTGTTATAACATGTGTTGGCATAAAATTTACGCCAACAATACACCACGGGCTAAGAAGGGATAAATAGATGTATATTGTTGGGTTTTATGTTTCTGACTATTCTGAGTTTCAATGGGTAGGGCCAGAACTGTTTGTCTTTATACCCAAACCCTTAGCACAGTGAGCAGGTGAGCTCACAAATGCCAGGAATTTTAAAAACACTTATTTAAAGTGTGAATACATGGTTATTAGAGTGAGTGCTGTGAACCCTGAATGATTCTTCTCTCTTTCAGATAGGGAACTCTTTTTTTTTTTTTTATCTTTATCATTAAATCATAGCTGTGTACAATAGTGTAATCCAGGGGTACAATGTGCTGGCTTCATATACAATCTTAACTATTTTCATCAACCTGATTAACATAGCCCTCCCGGCAATTTCTCTGTGATTATATGAAAAAAAAGCATATTTTCCAGAAACATTCTGCAATAATTGCTCATGTCTCAGTGGTTAAAATATAATATATGGCTAGTCCCATTGCAGAATGGATACAGGGTAGGCTAGCTGGTTCCAGCTCCCTACAGCCAAGACACTCAGAACATATTGAAACTTCCTGAGGGTAGAAGAAGATGCGTGGGGATGGAGTGAGAGGCAAGAGAAGGATAAGACCTGATGACTTTCTCCATAGAGATCCAGGTGCCTGCTCAACTCTGGCAATCTTAAAAAGATGGTTATGATTAACTTTCAGAAATTGCTGCTAAGAAGTATTAGCACATGTTTCTACTTAAATAATTGGAGCTTTGAAAACCATGAAGTGATTTCCAAGTCCATGTACATTAAGTTTTATAGTTTTATATTAATACAGATTTCTATCACTTCCTTCTTCACATAAACATTCAAGCCTGTGCACTCCTCTTATAGTGAATGCCCGAGATAGTATTTTAAAAAGAGTGACCCAAGAGTAAATTTGCTGATTGAATGAGATACTTATTTTATATAATTCAGGACATTTCTATTTAAAAATGATTTTTTGACAAAAATAAATAAATGGGCCTTAATCTAAAAACATTTGGCACAAGAAAAGAAATAATCAACAGAGTAAATAGGCAACCTTAAGAATGGGAAAAAAGTGTTCACACACTGTACCTTCAACAAAGGACTAATATCCAGAATATACAAGGAGCTCAAATAAATATGCAAGAAAAAATAAATAATCATCAAGGAAATGCAAATTAAAACCGTAATGGAATACCACCTTACCCCTGTTGGAATGGCCATATCAAAAAATTAAAAAAAAATAGAAGTTGGCTAAAAGCCTGAACATAACTATACAATTCATCCATACGTCATTCATTCATTCATATAACCAAAAAATCACTTGTACCCGTAAATCTACTGAAATTTTCAAAAATACAATAAACCCAGGCTGGAGCACAGTGGCATGGTTATAGTTCATTGAAGCCTCAAACACTTGGGCTCAAGGCTGCTTCCCACCTTAGCCTCCCAAATAGCTGAAACTACACGTGTGAGCCACCACACCCTATCCAGCTAATTAAAAATAATTTTTTTTACAGATGGAGTTTTGCTATGTTGTTCAGGTTTCAAACTCTTAGACTCAAGTACCCTCCCACCTCAGCCCCCCAAAGTTCTGGGATGACAGGCATGAGCCCCTGTACCTGGCTCTGTTTTAGACTTTGAAGGTGATATCTCATCCACCCCTGCCAAAAATATTCTTCCTTTCTTATTAAAACAAATATTGGCAGTAGAGAAAACATATATATAAAAATGCATCTCTTTAAATATAATCCAGTCTCATCTCAAACAAAACCTATTGAAATTATATAGTCAATTTTAATGAAACTTATACAGAGTTAAAACATAATAAAACAAATCAAATATTGGCATTAGCAAGGGGGCATCAATCAGGGTTCCAGCAGGAAACAGCAAACTCAAATCAGGCTATTTCAAGAAAGGTTTGTTTCCTAAGTAATTGTTACAAAGGTACAAGTAGAGGGTGGAACAGCCACAGAGTTAGTGCAAAGACCTGAGCCAAGTAGTAGAGCGGGAGTTAGTTCCTCCCCCAGTGCTGATGAGGATGAAGGAAGGAAGATGTTAGCAGAACCCAACGGGAAAGAGTTGAGTAGAGAAAGTTGTCTTGAGCAGTGACCTTAGGTCAAGGGACATAGCCAACTTCACAGATATATCTCATGACCTCAACGGGGGAAAACCAAAGAATAGATACCCTGATCTCTACCTGGGGCTTCCCTTGGCCATACCCAACGAGCAGGCAGAGTGCAGGGAAGCCCTGCCAATGTGGTCCATGCAGGTCAGGGCTTGGGCAGACAGCAGGGCAAGGAAGGGGCAGGAGTGAACCTGGAGTGGTAAATAAATGACATCCTACACAAGTTGGGGACGTGTGTGCCTACCCTGTGAGATTCTCTATGCCTTGAGAGACTAAAGGCTCTTCATCTGAGGGACTATGCAATGTCATGCTCTGCTTGTCAACTTAATAGATCTCTTGGTATCACAAAGGATATTTCAGAGCTATCCTGCTACCTTTCCAGAAACTACCTACAAAAGCTAATTAATAGTGCACCCTTGTTAACACATGCAGATTTGGCATTATTAGTCTAATTAAAAGGATTTTAACGGACTCAACTTCCCCCTCTACTGATTCCTACATATCCCAGTCAAAGTAAATTAAAACCATTAATCAAAGTGGTAAAAATGATATAAGGTACAGGATACAAGCAGAACTGAGAGGAGACTAACAGCCCTCATTATGTTTAATTTTGTTCCCTAGCAAAGGATAATAAATTCAAATTGTAACACCACAATAAAACATTTAATTATTCAAGAGCAGAGCAAGACACATTATAATTAGCTCCCTATTATGTGTCTTCATTTAGGTGGTAATAGATATAGTTTAGTAGCCCAGCCAGTCTGAAGCTAAAGATTTAAAGTGAGATCTCAACCATTCTGTCATCATGGAACCTGTCCTCGCCATGTGGCGTTTACCTTGGGACGTGGGCATTGACTTGGGTTTAGTGTTCATTCATTCATTCTATATTCAACAAAGCTAAGTTGAGTTCTAGGCAGAGTTCCGGGCACTGGAACTCCAACAGTGAACAAGCTGGCTAAGTTCCTCCCTTGTGGAACTTCCAGGAGGGCTGGCAAAAAATTCATGCTCCTTTTTTTTTTTTTTTTTTGAGACACAGTCTCAATATGTTGCCTTCAGTAGAGTGTCTTGGTCTCACAGCTCACAGCAACCTCCAACTCTTAGGCTTAAGTGATTCTTTTGCCTCAGCCTCCCAAGTAGCTGGGACTACAGGTGCCTGGCACAATGCCTGGCTTTATTTTGGTTGTTGTCATTGTTGTTTAGCAGGCCTGGGCCGGGTTCGACCCACCAGCCCCAGTGCATGTGGCTGGTGCCCTAACCACTGAGCTATGGGCGCCGAGCCTTCTTTTTTTTTTTTTCGAGACAGAATCTCTGTGTTACCCTGGGTAATATGCCATAGCATCATAGCTCACAGCAACCTGGAACTCCTGGGCTCAAGCAATCCTCTTGTCTCAGCCTCCCGAGTAGCTGGGACTACAGGGCCTCCCACAACACCCAGCTATTTTTAGAGACATGGTCTCACTCTTGCTCAGGCTGGTCTCAAACTCCTGAGCTCAGGCAATCCACTCACCTCGGTCTCCCAAGAGCTAGGATTACAGGCGTGAGCCACCACACCTGGCCAGTGCTTCTCATCTTAGCCTCATGGTTCTCCATGGTCTGTCCCCAGCCTACTGCTCAGACTTCATCTCACGCCTTCCTCCTTGCTCACAGCACCCCTGCTACCAGGCCTTTTGCTATTTCTCACATGTGCCAACCTCATTCCTACCTCACGTGCTATGCATTTGCTTTTCTGTCCACTTGGACCTCTGCTCTCCTCACATCTCCAAATGACTGTTTTCTTCTCATAATTAAGTTCTGTGATTAAAAAAGACCTTCCCTGACCATCTTTAAGAAGAGCTTCTTTAAGAAGCTCCCTAAACCCCAGTTACTCTACTTTGTTTAATATTCTTCATAGAATCACAATCCAACATTATCTTGTTTATTTATTTGTTGTTTGTCTCTTCCCTCATCCTCAGTAGAATATGTGCCCTCTCTTTAGTGTATTCCCAGTGTCTGTGTAGCTTGCCAAGTAGTAGGTTCTCAATAAATATTTGTGACTGTAGCTGATCATGTTTTCCAAGACGTCAGCAATATCTGCAATCCCATATCATTTCCTAAAACTTAGAAGTGTTCCTATGAAGCGATCAAGACTAATTCCCTTTAAACCGGGTGAGTGGTCTTTTGACTATCTTATATAATAGAAGTGATACAGGTGGAGTTTTCCTTATACAAAATACTTAAGACTAGAAGTGTTTCAGATTATAGATTTTGATGGATTTTGGAGTATTGGGTATACATAATGAGAGCTCTAATGGATGGGACCAGAATCTTAACATAAAATTCATTTATGTTATATATACACTTTATATATGTAGCCTGTAGTCATTTTTATACTATATTTTTAATACTTTTATATAAGAAAAAATTTTATGTACATTGAACCACCAGAAAGCAAAAGTGTCACTGTCTAAGCCACCCAGGTGGACAATCTGTGGCTTCTTACGTGGAGAAATCCTGATGTGTACAGAAAAAGTATATTGTAGCTGATGGTGGCTCAGAGGGTCTATTTTATGTCAGGAAGACTGTATGTTTTGCTTCTGTAGTTTGTCTGTGACTTGTCACATGAGGTCACATGTGGAATTTTCCACTTGTGGTGGCAAGTTGGCGCTCAAAGAGTTTCCGATTTTGGAATATTTCAAATTCCAGATTTTTAGATTAGGAATGCTCAATCTATACTGTATAGTTTCAGAGGCTGAGTGAAAACGGGTGGTAAATCTTGCCTTTGGAGTCCAAATGCATCTATGTTGAGAGCCCCTGGAACCACATGGAGAGAGAGATATGTCAACCCAGTTTGAGCCACTTCAGCTCAAAACTCTCTCGGCCACCATTAGACTTGAAACCACATGAGAAACCCTGAGCTAGAACCACCCGGCTGACCTCTTCCAAAATTCCTGACCCACAGAATCTAGAAAAAATAGTAAAATGATTGTTATTGTTTCAGTCTATCAAGTCTTAGAGTGATGGTTATATAGCAATAGATAACTAGGACAGTGGCTGACTGGTTGAATGAATGAATGAACTAATAAATAAAATATAGCTTATTACTTCCAGGCTGATGCAGAATGAAGTGAATAAAATGTAATCAAGGTGGAAGACTATGTTTTGGAGACCTATGAATCTAAGTAGAAATAAAATATTTCAGAAAAATTCCAACATCAAGTTCCCCCAATATAACGCAGAGTCAATTATAGTGTTGGTCAAATTATATGCCCTCCAGAGCAGTATAAGACATTTTTTACCACAACATAGAAACATACCTATCATACATTAATACTTTTTCAGGTATATATTACTGATTAATTATGGCTTTCTATATTTTTAACTGTGAACTCACTATCCTTTACAAACAGCTATTAAAAATTAATTATAGTTGGCACTCACGATGTTTTCCACACCAGCCTTGAGTAGATCCCAGAGCATCCCAAAGAGCCTTGCAGAGTAACTTGATTCCTCACATTCTACCACCTCTTTCTCTAGGATTTCTGCAGTGATACCAGACCCAGGGGCAGCATGAGAATTTTCAAATATTTGAAATTCAAAACATTTGCCTTGTCTATTAACACTTTTAAAATTCAATGAGAGCATCTGTTTCCATCCCTGATGAGAAAGAGAGGCAGCATTTGTTTATCAGCTATTAGAACTTTTTACTAGTTGATAAGTAGTCCTAGAGATCTCTATAAATGAGGATTTGCTCAAAACAATAACAATGTTAGGATGCTGCTAGCATTTTCAAAATCCCTGTCCATTGATTTGTGTTGCATGACACTGGATTGTACTGCAAGGGCTTCTTTCACTCACAGTTACTTTGTGTCTTTGTATCTCTCACTTTCATCCACATACATGTGAGCTGTTCTTATCCATAAAATGGACATGGTGTCGTTCACTTCCACTCAAACTGAGAAAATACCAATCTTTTTAGACAAAGGCATTTATTTATGATCTCAAATACTGCCTTCATCGCACATTCTTTCCTGCTTTCCTGTTCGTACTATATTCATCATCACTCTTTCAGAACTCTGGTATTAGTTGGTGTCTCTTAGAGACATTCACCATTACATATGATATCATTATTTTTGCAGTTGCTCTCATGCCTCCAATTCTATGCCAAACCATTTCTGACTCACCTTTGCTTGCATGCCCTGCAGACCCTATTAAAATGACTGTTCTTATAGATTCAAAGAATCTTCAAAAGATTCAAAAGAGCAGTGTTATACTTCCACTCAGATTTCTTCTAATTCATAACCACGTCTTCCTTTGACAAAAGTCCATGTGTAACCTGAACAAGAAAACATATTGGTGAACCATTCTTATTAGTGAACTATGGTTCTGCACTGGGAATGGTACTAAGTCTTCCACCCCCAACAGGTGGTTTTTGGATACACATGGGAGGTGTAATTTTTTCTGTCACAAAATTTATAGGAGTTGGAACTGATACTTAGTGTCCAAAGTCCAAGAACCCTAAACATGTTGAAATGTGAGGAATAGTCCTATATAATAAGAAAGTTCTGTCCTGTTAATATGTCAACAATGTCCCCAGGGAGAACATTGTTGAACTATTTACCTGGTGTTAATAATAGCCTTTGCTATTTTCAATTATTCTGTGCCAGACACTGAAAGGTTTACTGACCAATGAGTCTCCAAGTTTAATGTGCTGAAGAATCTCCCAGGGTATGGATTAAAATACAGGTTTCTGAGCCCTACCCCTAGTGTTTCTGAATCAGTAGCTATGCAGTAGGGCTAAAATATTGCATTTGTTTATTTTATAACTTTCCGAGTGATGCTGTTACTAGTGGTCCAGAGACCACCCTTTGAGAATCATTGACTTGCAGTAATTTTAGAGTTATGTTCTATATTATCCCTATTTTTCAAGTGAGAAAGCCATATTAAAGAGGTTAAGTTCACCACATACCCCAGAACTACACAGTTGGGATTTGAACCAAGGTTTCATGAGCATTGTTTAATACAAGACTAGAGAAATTCATTTGTTTGGGCAGCATGCAGAGAAGTTAAAGTAAGGCTACTTTGGGTTCACTATTTCTTAGCTGTATGATCTTGAGGAAGTTAATTATACTTTCTGAGCCTCTGCTTTCTTGACTTGGTCCTTTCTCATAGAAGTGTTGTGAAGATGGAATGAGAAAGCTGTGAAGATGAAATGCATAAAAAGCTGGTATGGAAGAACAGAGCAAACCAGAGTCTTCAAGATTACATTCCAGTGGAACAGCTAGGTAATAATAAATAAATAATTCCAAACACTGTATGTGTGATGAAAAAGTAGAAAAGGGGAATGACTTAGAGATGGGAAGTAGACATGGTGAGGTCTGAGAGACTCTTCCAAACAGATGACATTTGAGCTGAGATAAGAGTGAAAAGGAGCCAGCCCCATATGCCTGGAGGATGCATGCACCAGGCAGCGACAAGAGCAGATGCAAAGGCATGGTGGCAGGAATATGCTTCATTGTTCTGGACACTGAAAGAAAACCGGAGATGTTGGAGTGTAGTGAATGGAAGGGCAGGAGAAATATTACAGTGGAGGGGGATGGCATCAGAGAGGTTGGTAGTAACTGATTATATCTGGGCTTGTAAGGCTTGAGTGCTCATTGCACTTACAGAACAGTGCAAGACCACTAGGGGGCTTTCAAGCAAGGGACTGCCTTGATGCGCTTCCAGACCTCAGACTATACTATAAATCAATAGTGATCAAAACAGCACAGTACTGGCATAAAAACAGAGAGGGAGATGTATGGAACAGAATAGAGAACCAAGAGATGAACCCAGCTACTTA